>CAXAKX010000684.1:0-66974 GCA_963969525.1 Ontholestes murinus | reverse complement strand
ATCCAAAAAGTTAATTTTGTTGTTATTTTCTGTTTCTAGAGTGAATTTAATTTTAGGATGAATGCTGTTAATTAGATTGAGAAACTGATCTAATTGACGTGTTGTGCCACTGAAACACGCTATTACATCATCAACATACCAGAAGGAAATGTGTTTTTTGGCAAAATCAAGCGAGAAAATCTTTTCTTCGATATTGGACATGAATATTTCAGCTAAGAGAGGACTTAATGGAGATCCCATTGGAAGACCTGTGGTTTGTTGGTAAAATTCATTATTGAATTTGAAATAATTTTGGTTTACACAAGTTTCTAAACATTGATAGAGTTCTGATCTAATCAAATAATTGCACTGTGATTTATCGAGTAAATTTTGAATAATTTCGAGACATTCCTTAATGGGTATATTGGAGAACATGCTACTAACGTCAAATGATACAAGTTTTGAATTTTTGGGAGTTGTTATGGATTTGAGCTGTTCGGATAAAGCGAGTGAATTTTTTACTGAATGTTTTGGAGCAAATTTGGTATATTTCTTGAAGAGTTCATTAAGTCTAATTGCTAAATTCCTTGTTACACTGTTAATATATGAAACTACGGGTCGTATAGGAGAATCAGGTTTATGAGTTTTAATGAGACCATAGAGCCTAGGAGGTAAGGGATTTTGATGTACGATTTTTAATTTTTCAAAATCTGAGAACAGCACTGTGATATTTTTGACAAGATTTCTGATTTGGGTTTGGAATTTTAGGGTGGGATCTTTTTTTAGGGGTGTTAAGTTTTCAGTTGTAATGAAAGCGTTCATTTTAGTAATATACTGTTCTCTTTCGAGAATAACTATTGAATTGGATTTGTCTGCTTTAGTCAGGACTAAAGAATTAGAGGATATTTTCGATATAAGTGATTTAATCACTGTGGAGTCTTTGGCGAAATTGCGGACATAGGATTTTATATGATCTGCTATATGAGCTCTAGGGATGAGAGGTTCTGACACTCTTTTGAGTGCCAGTTCCGATTCTACAATTATTGAGGATTTGTCGGATTTGTTGGTAATAAATGGACTATAATTGGGATTTTGAGAGAGGACAGTTTGTTCTATAGGGCTAAATGTAACTTTAGAAAAATTTGTGAATTTAGGAGCTAGATTGGACTCTGAAACAACTTTTTGGGGGGGCTGCCTTTACATTATTTTTAAGAATAGCTAATTTCTTCTTTAATTTAAGATATTTTTTATGATTAACTTTGCTAACATTTTCGCGAACAAAATCACCAAAGATGGTGAATTCTACTGAATGTAATTTGTACGTAAGTTCCGAATGCAATACCTTGAGATAATGTTGAATTGCATCTCTCCTCCGATGAAGGTTTTGAATTTCTGACCTAATCCATGTGAGTTGGGCGGTTTTTATAGCTGCTTTTGCTGCTAAAGTTGTGGACCGAGTTTTAATATTGACATATTTGGGGATGATGTTAGAACGAAGGCATTCTGAATTGAACCAGATATCTTGGGATACGAACAAAATCATCAAAGATGGTGAATTCTACTGAATGTAATTTGTAAGTAAGTTCCGAATGCAATACCTTGAGAACTTACGTACAAATTACATTCAGTAGAATTCACCATCTTTGATGAAATGTTAGCAAAGTTAATCATAAAAAATATCTTAAATTAATAATAAGTTGATGAAAAAATACCGTTTCGTATCCCAAGATATCTGGTTCAATTCAGAATGCCTTCGTTCTAACATCATCCCCAAATATGTCAATATTAAAACTCGGTCCACAACTTTAGCAGCAAAAGCAGTTATAAAAACCGCCCAACTCACATGGATTAGGTCAGAAATTCAAAACCTTCATCGGAGGAGAGATGCAATTCAACATTATCTCAAGGTATTGCATTCGGAACTTACGTACAAATTACATTCAGTAGAATTCACCATCTTTGGTGATTTTGTTCGCGAAAATGTTAGCAAAGTTAATCATAAAAAATATCTTAAATTAAAGAAGAAATTAGCTATTCTTAAAAATAATGTAAAGGCAGCCCCCCAAAAAGTTGTTTCAGAGTCCAATCTAGCTCCTAAATTCACAAATTTTTCTAAAGTTACATTTAGCCCTATAGAACAAACTGTCCTCTCTCAAAATCCCAATTATAGTCCATTTATTACCAACAAATCCGACAAATCCTCAATAATTGTAGAATCGGAAGTGGCACTCAAAAGAGTGTCAGAACCTCTCATCCCTAGAGCTCATATAGCAGATCATATAAAATCCTATGTCCGCAATTTCGCCAAAGACTCCACAGTGATTAAATCACTTATATCGAAAATATCCTCTAATTCTTTAGTCCTGACTAAAGCAGACAAATTCAATTCAATAGTTATTCTCGAAAGAGAACAGTATATTACTAAAATGAACGCTTTCATTACAACTGAAAACTTAACACCCCTAAAAAAAGATCCCACCCTAAAATTCCAAACCCAAATCAGAAATCTTCTCAAAAATATCACAGTGCTGTTCTCAGATTTTGAAAAATTAAAAATCGTACATCAAAATCCCTTACCTCCTAGGCTCTATGGTCTCATTAAAACTCATAAACCTGATTCTCCTATACGACCCGTAGTTTCATATATTAACAGTGTAACAAGGAATTTAGCAATTAGACTTAATGAACTCTTCAAGAAATATACCAAATTTGCTCCAAAACATTCAGTAAAAAATTCACTCGCTTTATCCGAACAGCTCAAATCCACAACAACTCCCAAAAATTCAAAACTTGTATCATTTGACGTTAGTAGCATGTTCTCCAATATACCCATTAAGGAATGTCTCGAAATTATTCAAAATTTACTCGATAAATCACAGTGCAATTATTTGATTAGATCAGAACTCTATCAATGTTTAGAAACTTTGTAAACCAAAATTATTTCAAATTCAATAATGAATTTTACCAACAAACCACAGGTCTTCCAGTGGGATCTCCATTAAGTCCTCTCTTAGCTGAAATATTCATGTCCAATATCGAAGAAAAGATTTTCTCGCTTGATTTTGCCAAAAAACACATTTCCTTCTGGTATAGATATGTTGATGATGTAATAGCGTGTTTCAGTGGCACAACACGTCAATTAGATCAGTTTCTCAATCTAATTAACAGCATTCATCCTAAAATTAAATTCACTAACAATAACAACAAAATTAACTTTTTGGATTTAACGTTAATTCACCAAAATAATAAAATTGAATTTGATTTATACAGGAAGCCTACTAACGTCAACTCAACAATCCCATTTATCTCAAATCACCCGCTGTCACACAAACTTGCTGCATATCACTCAATGATACATAGAGCTTTCTCCATCCCCTTAACTAGTGACAGAAGAGCCACAGAATTAAATAAAATAATTTCAATTGCCAGTGACAATGGTTTCCCCACGAACCTCATTCAAAACCTAATAAACAAAAAACGTCATCAAACCACAAGGGTTTTAATATATCCGAAAATAGCTAATTCAAATACATCGTTCATTCCGCTCACATACTTTGGAAAAACCAGCGAACAGATTGCTAATATTTTTCGAAAAGAAAATCATCAAGTAGCGTTTAAACCTCCTGGAAAATTATCAAACATGCTATTCAATGCCAAAGATAAAGGCGATCCTCTTAAAAATCTGGGGTGTATGAGATCCGTTGTTCAGAATGCAATAATGTGTATGTAGGTCACACAGGACGAAGTGTATCAACTCGTTTTTCCGAACATCATCGTGCTTTTCGTCTTAATCAAGACACTAGCTCTTTTTCAAATCATTGTTTAGAATGCAAACACCAATTCCCGGATATAAATAATCTAAAAATCTTGCATAATTGCAACAAGGGCGCTAAGCTTAAACTCCTGGAGTCATTGGAAATTTTCAAACAGAGCCGTAATCCGTCAGTAAATCTTCTTAATGAGCAGACCGAACTAATCTTTTCGCCACTTTTTAATCTGGTACTACCCTCCCGAGATAATCCGCAAACAATTAGCGGCAGGTATATTCCCTCACCCCAAAATAGTTAGTATAAAATAACAATTTCATCAATTTATAATTCACTTGATAATGACGATAAAACGTCGAAACTCGAGTCGTGCTGTGTTGTTTAGATTTATATAATTGTGCCTACACGTTATATAATATTTTTACAATAATTACTTGTGGTTAAAACATAGTGAATTTTTCAATTCAGTGTACATTCTTATCTCTTTGATATTGGTATAATTTATCAAGCATTTTTGGTAATAATTTTATGTTGAATGTTATTGGTACATTTTCACCTATTTTATGAACAGCTTTTTGACGCATTACTTTTTTCTGCACTTAGATAATACACTCGATTTCATATGAAATGCACCATACAGGAAGAATAATACGATTGATGCGAAACTTGGTGAAAATTAGTTTATTCGTTGGTACAAAATGATTAAACTATCATAAGGAAAAACTTTAATTTAACAGAAAAAAATGAATAATGAATTATAGCGCCTCGCACAGCAATGCAAGAATTTGCCCATCTAGGCATACTTAGAATCAAATGGTCTATAACTGCTTGAGGCATCTCGTTCTAAGCAACTTCTAACTAAAGTTTCAGATCATCTAGTTGTCAGGAGGTCTGGGCATGCTGCGAACTCTACCCATTATGTTTCAGACATGCACGATGGGGTATAAGTCGGGAGACCTTGCTGACGCAGACAACATTTGCAAATCCGCTTCCTCAAAGACCACCCTTGTAATGTTTGCCGTGCATAATATAGCGTTATCTTGCTGCAAAATCCCATTATTTGCATAAATTTAATTTACCTGTAATGAACACCAAAAGTGATTTTTGTCCCAAAGTCATTGCACCCCACAGCATAACACCCGGTGTTAAAGCTGTATGGCGTCTTTCAACAAACTAAATTTCTTCGTTTTCCTCTATATCGACGCATCCTTCTACGTCCTTATATCTTGCATAATTTTTACTTCTACTTGTGCATCTTAAATTTTTCAAACCCTGCCTTAACTCTAATTTTAGCGGGTATAGCGTATATGATAGTATATTATAACTTTATTTCCAATAGCTTGGCTAACTAATCAGAGTTTATTTTAGTTTAGTTTTTCTTGCAAAAATTTTCCGCATAGTACCTTCGTCAATTTAATTGTATCAGCGTTTTCCCGAAGTGGATATTTAACTTTATTCATTCCCTTGAAATATTCTAAAATCTATTTTTTAATGTGTTAATCTCAAATCAGCCATTTATATTCCAGTTTTTTTAAATTCTTGTTAATTTTTTCCGTGCATTTACTATCATAATTTGTAATATGTTGAATAAATTGAATTAATCTTTAATTAAATGTTCAAAGTGCTGCCCGTTAACGACGATACAATAGTCTAATCTATCCACAAAAGCTTGTTGAACATTGTCTGACATTTCTGAAGTCAATTTCTGCACGAATTATTTCCTTTAACGCCTCAATATTTGCAGGTATATTCAAATAAACTTTAGTTTTTAAGTAGCCCCAAAGAAAATATGTAACGTTAAATTTCCGCCCTACGACATAATTATTATTCGCATTCATAGTTGTTATGTTTTATCCAAATTTGATTCAATAGTAATTTTCCCGGCTAAATAAAATTCATTGATAGTAGTTCATCGTAGGCAATCCTATTCGCAGCCTCCTCTGTGATTAGCGACCTCTTCTTCATTTTTGGTAATTGATCATCGACATTCCGATGGATTAAGACGCACGTTATTATTGATTGCGTATTTAGTTAGTTTTCTTCAAAGTGCTATTACATTAGTGGGTTAAGTAGTGTCCAGAAGCTCCGCTTGCTGTTAATGTGCCCATACCGCTGTTTTGCAACGGGATTTTGGTGATAGCCTCGAGTTTTTTTTGTGATTGGGAAAAAGGCGAATAAGGTAATGTGGTTTTACTTTTCCGTTTTAATTAAACGTTATTTGTCGTTTTACTGTGATTTTGTCATTTAACAGTAAATTCGCACCACCCAACCCCGTATTTGACCGGCCTAAGGTTTTCCGAACATCATCCTGGTGACGGCGTGGTCGTTATTTTTTTTTTGTCCTGCTACCGTTTCGCCTACCGAGAGGGACAAGTATTTTCTGGAGACGTTCCGCATCGAGAGAAATCCTAGATGAGAGGATGTAGGACAGGATATAAAGGCCAGATCAAATTTTAATTATTAATTTACGATTTATCTGTCGAGCCATTTCGCTCACGCGCTATCAGTTTTTTGCGCGAGCGCGAGAAATTGCTGTGCGGTTCCGTCGTTTAATTACTGCACGGGCGATTTCGACTATTTTCTATTATACGCGTTGTTTTATTCTTCTCATAGATTGGTTCCTCATTAAGCCCTTCAGGCGTAATTTTGTTTTGTTTTATTATTGACATTTTTGATTTGCCCTTCAGTTGTTAATTTTTTTAAATTATTTAATTTCCATTATTTCACTATTATTTATTATTTATTAGTTCGCGCCATTGAATATTAAACCGGCCTCTACTATTTGTTTAGAGCACCCCTATTGATCATTATTTTTCTTACCGTCATTAATAATTGGTTAGAGCATCCCCTATTAGTTATTATTATTATTTTCAATATTAGTACTACTACTTTTATTGTTATCGACATTATTATTATTATTACCTTCAATATTAGTATTGCTACTATTATTATTACTGTCATTATCATCAATATTATTTTCAATATTAGTACTACTACTTTTATTGTTATCGTCATTATTATTATTATTAGATTCAATAGTAGTATCGCAACTATTATTATTACCGTCATTATTGCTAACATTATTTTCAATATAATTATTACTACTATTATTATTATCGTTATTAGTATTTTAATATTCAATATTACTATCACTGCTATTATTATTATCATTGTCGTTATTACTATTATTATTTGCAATATTATTATCATAACTATTGTTAGTATTGTCATTATTACTGTTATTATTTTATTATTCTTTAATTTTTGTAATTACACTGTGATTCTAACGTGCACGATAGAAAATTCTTTTGTTGTAAGAAATTTAGAGCTAACTGCAATTTCATTGACCATTTATTATTTTATTTGCAAACCGTTTGTTGTTAAATTTACATATTTAATTTTTAACTTAGAGTTGCCTTTTTTTTGCAAACCGTTTGTTGTTAAATTTACATATTTAATTTCTAACTTAGAGTTGTCTTTTTTTGCATACTTGGGTTTCGCCGTCAAATAAACCAGTTATACTTTACGTCGGCTTTCTTTTTTTCCATCCCGGTTTCGAGTTTTTCCGAAGACGTTTTCTCGCCCGAAGGACTTTATTTTTTTTTAAAGAACTCGTGGCGCTCTTACTTCCATCTAGACCCCCCCTTCTTCACTGAAGGTAGCCGAGGTAAGTCATCGAGCGGATACGTCCCATTTTATAGATAGCCGGTACGTACGTTTTAGGACTTAAGTTTTTTTTGTTGTTCCTCTTGTATTTTTCTTTGTGGTCGAAGTTTCTTCGACGAGAAAAGAGCGTTACAAATTTGGCGCCCAACGTGGGGCCCTTTGGCATTTAGAAGGTTTTCTAATTTGATCTGGCTTGGTTGAGTTTTATTAATCTTTTTCATATTTTCGGTCTCCTCTTGAACTTTGATCTTTAGTTGAATTTTTGTCTGTAAATTCGAAGTGGTAGGGCGTAATTTAGTCTCATAGGTTTCAAATATTTACGGGGTTGGATTCCGATTATCCACAAATTTCTGTTTTGTATATTTTTAGGATCTTGGGTTCTTTTGAGTTTAGTGTTTAGTATTTTTAAATAGACCCTAATCCTAATTTAGTGGTGTCATTTAGTTGTATCATTTAGCTGACCATTAGGTTTAGGAAATTTCAAGTAGGTGTTAATTTTTGTGACCATGGTAGGGAAAATGGAGGTAAATCGTCTCAGTCAGGATGAACTTGCGTATGAACTTCAGTATCGTGGTATGTCGAGTGATAAAACAGTCATCGAAATGAGGAAATCTCTGCGGGGATTCGTGCGTGCCGAAAGGGAAGGGCATTCAGTTACTTACCCTGAGTACACTATTCCATTTGCTGTTGATTCTGAAGCTATCTCAGCTAAGATCGTTGACCTTAGAAGCATAATTAATATTTTTGAAGGGCCTCCATCTTCAGGAGAGCATAGGAAAATTTTGTCGAAGCTCAGTTGCGCATTAGGGCGTGCAAATAGGTGTGTACCGGAAACTCCCGCCGAGAAAAAGTTGAAAACCGACTTTATCATACAGCTAACAAACTTGTCGAGCGATGTTAAGCGTAAACTTAAGGTTCTTGGTAGGCAATCTACTCGAATTGGTGCAAATAATTTATTAGATTTGAGCACAATGGTGGACGCGGACCGAAGTGAAACGGGAAGTTCTTCTGACGAAGCTGATATTGAACTAGCCACTCATTCATCTAGAGTACCTGCTGTCGGTAATTCCATTAGGTCAGTTCCAGTGTCTCAGTGGAATCTGAAATTCTCAGGTGAACGTAGTGATATGTCTGTCAAGGCGTTTTTAGAACGCGTCGATGAGTTGTGTGATGCTAGAAATGTTTCTCGGGCAACCTTGTTTCATTCTGCTGTTGACCTATTTAGTGGGAGAGCGTTAATTTGGTTTAGAGCAATTAGGAAAGGTCTGTCAGATTGGAATGACCTTAGTGCTGCGCTTTGTGACGAATTTCTTCCACCAGATCACGACGATCGTCTTTTCGAAGAGATCAAGAAAAGAACACAGGGCTCCGATGAAAGTATGGGTATGTACCTGGCGTGCATGACCAACATGTTTAATCGGTTGAGTACCCGTCTTCCGGTGTCTTCAAGGCTGAAAATTCTAATGAGAAATATTGCTCCCTTTTACCAGCAACATCTCGCCTTGCATGATATCACTGATGAAGATCAACTTCGAAAGTTGTGTGTCAAGTTGGAATCCAAGCGAGCTATCCTCGATTCATTTCGACCTCCAGCGCGAGGTCACAAAAGTCTTGAACCTGACCTGGCTTATATTCATTCCGAACCTCCCATAAGTATGGCTACTGTGGCAGACGAACGGGCCTGTTGGAACTGTAAAGAATTGGGGCATACCGCAAGATTCTGCTCTGTTCCTAGAGACAAAGTGTATTGCTTCCGTTGTGGCAGACCGGAGGTTACAAGTAGGACGTGCCCAAAGTGTAACCGTTCGGGAAACGGGAGGGGAAGGCGACCGTAGATCGGCCGGCGCCATTCCCAACCAATTCGACCGATTCTCGTAATTCCATAATTTTAGACTATATTCTCGCTCATGTCCAAGGAGACGAGCGTCCCTACTTGGAAGTTTCAATTTTTGGTGTGAACGTTTTTGGTTTGTTAGATTCAGGTGCTTCTCGCACAATTCTAGGGGGTCCAGGCTGGGACCTATTTAAGTCAGGAAATTTACATGTTGTTGACAGCAAAGTCAGTTGTAAAGTGGCGAACGGTCAAAATTGCGAGAGCATAGGTGTTGTTAAATTGCCATTCCGGTTACGTGATCGAGTTGCATTAATTGATGTGTTAATTGTTCCGAATATCCCACATACGTTAATTTTGGGTATCGATTTTTGGTCGATTATGGGTGTTGTGCCCGATTTACGTAAAGACGAATGGAAGTTTGCGAGTTCCGTCATGTCAGTTGAGCCGAGGGAACAGCTTAAGTCACACTCCGACCTATCCGATTGTGAGGTGGTAGTGTTGAAGACGTTGTTAGATTCAGTATTTGAGAGCATGGGCAATAAGTTAGGCTGCACTTCCTTGGTAGAGCATGTTATCGAGACAGATGCTCCGGCAATTAAGCAGCGATACTATCCGGTATCTCCGATGATGCAAACATTTATTGATGCAGAGTTAAAAACGATGTTGGAGAACGGTGTAATAGAGCGATCGAATAGTGATTGGTCATCGCCGATAGTGATGATCAGGAAGAAAGACGGAAGCTACCGATTTTGCGTAGATTATCGTCAGTTGAATAAAGTTACCCGACGTGACGCCTACCCGTTGCCTTTCGTGTCGAACACTTTGGATAAACTGCGTGATGCTCGGTATCTATCTTCACTAGATATCAAATCCGCTTACTGGCAGATTCCTGTAGCTGAATCTTCTCGCAGATATACAGCGTTTACTGTACCGAACCGAGGCCTATACCAATTCTGTCGAATGCCTTTCGGCCTTCATAATGCACCTGCTACGTGGCAACGCTTCATCGATCGTGTTCTTGGTCCAGACTTGGAACCACATGTATTTGTTTACCTGGATGACATTGTGATTGTCACCCAAACGTTCGAGGAACATGTTAGAGTTCTGAAAGAAGTGTTCAAGAGATTGGTCGCCGCGGGCTTGTCTCTTAACAGGGACAAGTGCGAAATCTGTAGGTCAGAGCTACAATTTCTCGGTTACGTAGTCAATCGACATGGACTACAGGTGAACCCAGACAAGGTTACCGCCATCCTAAACATCCCCACTCCGTCTCCGTCTCACAGATGTTCGGCGTATCGTAGGCATGGCATCGTGGTACCGACGATTCGTACCTAATTTTCCGACACTTACAAGTCCTTTGACCGCTCTTCTTAAGAAAAATCGAGTTTTTAAGTGGACGACTGAATGTGAACAGTCCTTCCAGCAAATTAAGCAATGCCTTGTTTCCGCCCCTATATTGTCGTGTCCAGATTATCGGTTGCCGTTTGTTGTGCAGACAGACGCTTCTCAAGTTGGCTTAGGCGCTGTCTTGACACAAGATCACCCTGACGGTGAAAAGGTTATCTGCTATCTGAGCCGTTCATTGTCAAGAGCTGAACAGAATTACAGTACTACCGAGAAGGAATGTCTTGCAGTTTTGTGGGCAATTGAGAAATTGCGCCCATATATTGAGGGGGCTCATTTTAGGGTCATCACGGACCATTATTCTCTAGTTTGGCTTAACAATCTTAAAGATCCTACTGGTCGTTTGGCTCGTTGGGCAATCCGTTTGCAACAGTACGATTTTACCATCGAACACCGTAAGGGTAAAGACCATGTCATTGCTGATGGTTTATCTAGATCCGTTCCCGGTCTGAGTCCTATTACAACGACAGATACCAGTAAGAGAGATCGTTGGTATACTAAAATGCTTGGTGACGTTGCTAAATATCCACTCAAGTATCCTCAATGGCGAGTCGATAGCGATAGGTTATTCAAGCACGTACAGCATGTTTATCCTAACCTAGAAACTAGAAGTTGGAAGCAGGTAGTTCCTAAGGACGAACGTACCATGCTGCTAAGACGCTTTCATAGTGATCCTACTTCTGGTCACACGGGAGTGTATAAAACATTCAATCGTTTAGCAGAAAACTATTATTGGCCCAAGATGCGTGCTGATGTGAGTCGTTTTATTAGAGGTTGTTCGATTTGTTTAGCCACCAAACCAGAGCAGAAGCATCCCGCTGGTTTGATGGTGAGTCGTGTGGCTAACTCTAGACCGTGGGAAACTATTTCTATGGACCTCATCGGACCATTACCGCGATCGACTAGGGGTTTTTCGTTTATTTTAGTCGTGGTGGACCACTTTAGTAAGTTCTGTTTAACCTTTCCGTTACGGAAAGCTACCGCCGCGTCTGTAGTCAAAAATATTGAAGAGAATGTGATATTAATTTTTGGAGCACCATGTGAGGTTGTTTGTGACAATGGTGTACAGTTTCGTAGTCGCGAGTTTCGACAGCTATCTGAACGATACGAATTTAAAATATCGTTCACTGCTAATTACCATCCGCAAGCGAACCCGACGGAAAGGGTGAATCGTGTTATTAAGACGATGTTGTCGTCTTACGTTTCTCAGAATCAGCGAGAATGGGATGTATTCTTGCCGAAGGTATCGTGCTGCATTCGTACTTCGAGACATGAAGTTACTGGCTTAACTCCTTATTTTATAAACTTCGGTCGAGAAATTCGACTATCGGGGCGTAGAGTTCCGCAGCCAGATGAAGATGGCGCTGCGCCTAGCCAGAACTATGATCCGATAACTCGTGCTAAACACCTCGAGAATGTTTATAAGGATGTCGCTGAGAATATCCGTCAATCTACGAAACGACAAAAACATATTTACGATTTGAGGAAACGACCAGTGCAGTATCATCCGAATCAATTAGTATGGCGTCGAAATTTCGCCATCTCAGATGCATCTAAGTATTACGCGGCCAAGTTAGGTCCCAAGTATATCGGTCCCTTCCAGATACATAAACGAGTATCTCCATGGACCTATGAACTCAAGCATCCAGACGATGGTAGATTGTTAGGTTGTTGGCATAGTAAAGACCTTAAACCTCAGTTAGTCACCGATGATGCCGAACAATAGTCAGTTTCCTATGCGTCTGAGAATATTTGATTTATCGATTGTTAGACGAGAATTGTACCTGTTTGTTTCTTTTTTTTTGTTGTTATGTCGGGAGAGGACAGTTATCCCTTTTGGTTTGATTTTTGTGTTGAAGCCTTATGCTCGGAGGTCCTCACCGTTGAATGCGATTTTGAGTGGGGCATTCAACCTACATGGACATCGCCAGATGGCCCATGTTGGAATTTGTGATCGTTCGGTGTGTAGTTTGACTCTTGTGGCTCTGATAGGTATCGTATCGAGGGTACGTTTTAGGTTAGTTTGAACCTCGACATGGTCGGTTTTAATGTACTCACGGTTGCTCTAGTTACTTGGTTATTAGGTTTCGAAATATTTGGAATTATAGATTTTTATTTGAACTAGTAACTTATCGTTGTTGAACGAATTTTGAGATACACAATGTCAGTGGCTACGAGGTTGAACGATTCATTTATTTTTGTGTAATTTATACTCTGTTGTGATATCGTTGGTAAGATTCCTTGGTGATGACATCTTACGAGGGGTGTATGCTACGGTAACTGAACTTGGTGCCCTGTGGTTCGACTTGTTCGGTTTATGAGTGCAGTTGCTGTTTTAATTGTGCGGTTGTGACGTTAGTTTTTTTTATAACCCACAATATTCGTCAGTTGATGGATTACGCGGTATTACCACGTGTTTAGATGGTCAGACCCATTGAATTCTGCCCTTGGACTTGATAGAAACGTTTTGCATTTCCGATTTTGACATTTTAGCTAGGATGATTGCCAAGTTTTCGCATAATTGTCCTTGAGTTTCTCATACCGATTGTGACGGATCCACCTGAAGCATCCTGCCGCAGATTTGTGTGTTCGGAAGGATTATTCTCGATTGCTCTGGGGTAGGTTAGTGGTAGAATTTCACTGTGACCCAACGGCGCAGCTATTGCCATCTAGCAGCGAGGGGCAGTGAAGGCCTGTTTTTGGAGTGACCGGCGATAAAGTCCGGAAGTCCATGAGTTGGTGGTATGATGTCGATGGGAGAATCCGGGGTGAAGCCTTGTTGTTTTTGTTTGGCCTTCGATGCGTTGGAAATCTCACTGTCTGGAAGTTAGTCATATAGTCTACTAAAGGGGTAGATGAACTTCCTGTAGGTGGGGCTCCACCAACCAGAATCCTTACCGTTTGCGGAAGGAATGTCGCCAGTGTTGGTTTGGCTAGTCTGTGGGTGGTAAACCTCTACTCTGGACTACATGGACCCTTTTTGATGGATGGGTTCCAGACCATCGAAATACCTTCGTAGTTTTCACAGGCTCACTTATATTTGGTTTGTTCTATCCTCCCAGGGAGGGATAGTCCGCCATGTGAATCCCGTAGTGATTGTTTTCAGGAAAGAAGGATGCTTAGGGAAACTCCATCCTTGCTTTCTAAGTTGGGTCGATGTTCTTAATTGCTCAGTATGGTCTATTTTGGAAATTTATGTTGACTTCATCTTTTTTTTTTCTTCCTTATCGACATTTGACCGTTTAGAGGTCAACACTTTTTTTGGAGGAAAGGGGGGAATTTGTAACGTTAAATTTCCGCCCTACGACATAATTATTATTCGCATTCATAGTTGTTATGTTTTATCCAAATTTGATTCAATAGTAATTTTCCCGGCTAAATAAAATTCATTGATAGTAGTTCATCGTAGGCAATCCTATTCGCAGCCTCCTCTGTGATTAGCGACCTCTTCTTCATTTTTGGTAATTGATCATCGACATTCCGATGGATTAAGACGCACGTTATTATTGATTGCGTATTTAGTTAGTTTTCTTCAAAGTGCTATTACATTAGTGGGTTAAGTAGTGTCCAGAAGCTCCGCTTGCTGTTAATGTGCCCATACCGCTGTTTTGCAACGGGATTTTGGTGATAGCCTCGAGTTTTTTTTGTGATTGGGAAAAAGGCGAATAAGGTAATGTGGTTTTACTTTTCCGTTTTAATTAAACGTTATTTGTCGTTTTACTGTGATTTTGTCATTTAACAGTAAATTCGCACCACCCAACCCCGTATTTGACCGGCCTAAGGTTTTCCGAACATCATCCTGGTGACGGCGTGGTCGTTATTTTTTTTTGTCCTGCTACCGTTTCGCCTACCGAGAGGGACAAGTATTTTCTGGAGACGTTCCGCATCGAGAGAAATCCTAGATGAGAGGATGTAGGACAGGATATAAAGGCCAGATCAAATTTTAATTATTAATTTACGATTTATCTGTCGAGCCATTTCGCTCACGCGCTATCAGTTTTTTGCGCGAGCGCGAGAAATTGCTGTGCGGTTCCGTCGTTTAATTACTGCACGGGCGATTTCGACTATTTTCTATTATACGCGTTGTTTTATTCTTCTCATAGATTGGTTCCTCATTAAGCCCTTCAGGCGTAATTTTGTTTTGTTTTATTATTGACATTTTTGATTTGCCCTTCAGTTGTTAATTTTTTTAAATTATTTAATTTCCATTATTTCACTATTATTTATTATTTATTAGTTCGCGCCATTGAATATTAAACCGGCCTCTACTATTTGTTTAGAGCACCCCTATTGATCATTATTTTTCTTACCGTCATTAATAATTGGTTAGAGCATCCCCTATTAGTTATTATTATTATTTTCAATATTAGTACTACTACTTTTATTGTTATCGACATTATTATTATTATTACCTTCAATATTAGTATTGCTACTATTATTATTACTGTCATTATCATCAATATTATTTTCAATATTAGTACTACTACTTTTATTGTTATCGTCATTATTATTATTATTAGATTCAATAGTAGTATCGCAACTATTATTATTACCGTCATTATTGCTAACATTATTTTCAATATAATTATTACTACTATTATTATTATCGTTATTAGTATTTTAATATTCAATATTACTATCACTGCTATTATTATTATCATTGTCGTTATTACTATTATTATTTGCAATATTATTATCATAACTATTGTTAGTATTGTCATTATTACTGTTATTATTTTATTATTCTTTAATTTTTGTAATTACACTGTGATTCTAACGTGCACGATAGAAAATTCTTTTGTTGTAAGAAATTTAGAGCTAACTGCAATTTCATTGACCATTTATTATTTTATTTGCAAACCGTTTGTTGTTAAATTTACATATTTAATTTTTAACTTAGAGTTGCCTTTTTTTGCAAACCGTTTGTTGTTAAATTTACATATTTAATTTCTAACTTAGAGTTGTCTTTTTTTGCTTACTTGGGTTTCGCCGTCAAATAAACCAGTTATACTTTACGTCGGCTTTCTTTTTTTCCATCCCGGTTTCGAGTTTTTCCGAAGACGTTTTCTCGCCCGAAGGACTTTATTTTTTTTTAAAGAACTCGTGGCGCTCTTACTTCCATCTAGACCCCCCCTTCTTCACTGAAGGTAGCCGAGGTAAGTCATCGAGCGGATACGTCCCATTTTATAGATAGCCGGTACGTACGTTTTAGGACTTAAGTTTTTTTTGTTGTTCCTCTTGTATTTTTCTTTGTGGTCGAAGTTCCTTCGACGAGAAAAGAGCGTTACAAATAATCTAGTGGGGCTAAATCTGGGGATCTTGCTGGCCACTCAATATGTCTTCGTCTACCAATCCACCGTTTAGGAAATACTTGATCGAGGTATTCTCGAACTGGTCGTGTCTAATCTGGAGGCGCACCTTCTTCCTGTAACCAAATTCTGTCATCGGGTTTATCAGGATCTTCTACGTTAGGAAACAATACTGCTAAAGTAGGTAGTAGTTCATTTCGGAAAAAGTTCATGCAACGTTCACCATTCAGTGTACCGTCGCAAAAATTATGGTCCAATAATTCTAGAACCCACCACACCAGCCCACATACTAAGCTTTCGAGCATATTGTGTGTTCGTTTTCATCATCCAAAGCGGATTTAGAAGGGCCCAGTAACGGCAATTTTGTTTATTGACGGTACCATTCAGACAAAATGTTGCCTTATCAGAAAGTACGATGTTTCTAATTAATTGCATTAGAGAGTTCCATCACTGTCTCACAAAATTGCACTCGTCGATCAAAGCCATCATTATAGAATTCTTGTACCAAGTGCACTTTATACGGGTGAAAATTATGTTTTCCAAATAATCTGGACACTGTACTTTTTGACGCACCAACTTGTGAAGCGACCTCCGCAAGGGTTGAATGTGAATTTTCTTGCACTATTAATAACATACAATTGTCGGTTTTCATTTAAGGCCAATGGACGTCCTGCCTTAGACTTATCCCGTACATGTCCAAGATAGCGAAATTTGTTTTCGATTCGACTTACTGTAGATGGCGATATTGGCAGGCTATTCAGGTGCGTTTAAATGAAAACACAAACTTCTTCATGCTTCCGGCTTCTATTTCCAAACTCAATCATCATTAAAACTTCGATTATTTCAGCTTCAGTAAATCTCATCACCACAAAAATTGTTACATCGTGCTGAATATGATTTCAGACATGTAACGACAGCTAATAGTTATGCCATTCAATGCCCAGCGGTGCCTTAGTACGGGAAGTAATTGTTTTTATTGTTATTGCTGGAGTTTTTACATTTAATGTAAAACATAAATGCAGAAATGCTCATAGAGACTTTATTTGTCTCATTATTAATTATCATTATTAATACTGCACTACGAACAATGCATATAAAAATAAAATTAGAATTGGTAACACCGCTCCATCTAGTAGGAGGAACTTGTGGCGGCCCTCCGACTACCCCAGCAAATACTGTAGCAAATCGGCCCGTTCTCCTTTCTAAACTGACGGACATCATGTCCAGGAGGCTGGAATTCGATTTACCGTTTAAGGTGTCGAGTGAGGGCCCCAAAATGGCGTTGATAAGAGTCAAGGAGTTTGGTCGAGCCTGGTACACGGATGGTGTCAAGAATAACAGAGATTCTAGAATAAGCATTTTTTGCGCTTCGTGGCTCTGAGTCCGACACCCACGATTCTACAAGCAGAAGCAATTGCAATTGATATATGCGTCAGAGAGTGCCTGTTATAAGCAATGTGTTATAGATGTAAGTGAATTTAATAAATATTTTTGTAAAATAGCGAAAAAGCTCTTAACTTCTCTGCCTGTAAGTAATATTAATCCAATTAATATACTTAATCAAACACTAGCTAATGCTGCTAACGGTACCTTCAAATTTAAATCCGTAAGCATGGTACAGGTTAGAGATATTCTAAACAATTTAAAGCGTTCGCATAGTAGAGATATTTATGGAATGAATACAGATCTGATAAAATGCGCCATTAACACCATAATCAGTCCTTTAGCAAAGCTAATAAACGACTACATTACATCTAGAACATTTCCTGAATGCTTACAAAAGGCTCTTGTAATTCCTGCACATAAAAAAAAATATTAACGAAATAAATAATTATCGCCCTATCTCTCATTTACAAGTAATTTCCAAAATACTCGAAAGAATCATACCATCTCAAATAACTGACTATCTCGAATCTAATCACTTGCTAAGTGCCACCAATACGGTTTCCGCAGAGGTAAGTCTACGGGTGATACAATCACAGCTTTTACACAAGAATGAGAAATTCATGCTTATCTTTAAAGAAACAAATAGTTTCCTTTAACAAAAATACTAGTACTGAACTGTCCGTTGAACATGGTATACCACAGGGGTCAAGTTTAGGTCCGTTTCTCTTTATCATCGACATTAATGATCTACCTGCATTTAACTCAGAAGCGTACACTACTTTGTTTACAGATGACACGACCCTACAATGTTTATCTGCCGATAAAGAATGCGGAATATCACCAATCAGTAATTCAACTAATAGAGCAAATACGAGGTTTTCTGCCAACAAACTGACGTTTAATTAAGAGAAATCGAACAATGTTATATTCTCATTAAAAGCTGATATCGCATAAAGCAGTGCCAAATTCTTAGGAATTTACTTAGACACTACATTAACTTGGCACAAAATTGAAGAGATGGTCTCCAATAAAGTCTGAAAGAACATATTTCTCTTAAGACACAGCTCCCAAAATATATTCTTTGAACAGCTTATTATGGAATCTGTCAGGCTCAACTTATAGTATTTTATCATGGGGTCACTCGAGTGCAATGAGCAGATTATTCGGACTACAAAGGCGCGCAATAAGAATAATTGATTCTGTTCTGTACATAGATGATTGCCAGAATTCTTTTATGACATTGAAAATACTACCCCTTCCATGCATATATGTTTAGAATGTCTTATATAATAACATTAAATTGTACAAA
Source organism: Ontholestes murinus (assembly GCA_963969525.1). NCBI lineage: Eukaryota > Metazoa > Arthropoda > Insecta > Coleoptera > Staphylinidae > Ontholestes > Ontholestes murinus. The sequence goes on along the minus strand of CAXAKX010000684.1, from coordinate 48,320 downwards.
ACTCACTCTGAATGTCATCAACATTGCACCAAATCCAGTGTTCTTTTGTGCACACTATCGTCTAACTAAGTCACAAAATGGAGTAAATTATAATGGCTCAAAACTTTTTAACAAGTTACCTGATCATATTAAAACTCTTCAAATCAATACGTTTAGAAATACTTAAACAAGTTTATTTCCCCATGGAAAAAAATAAACACAATATGTACAAATTATTTTAAACTCGGATTCGGGCGAATGACGGCAGCTGGTCTACGTAGGGGATCGGCACGCCTGGTAGTAACAACTTGTTGATAGTTAGCACAGCTCCGACCACACAAGGGTTCAGACAACTGGTCTAGCGAAGAGCTTGTAGAACGCACGAACCCCGTTACAATTCTCCCCCTCAGGACCCTTAAGATGTCCCGGCCGAGGGTCCTGGATTTTTCCTCGGCCTTCCTCTTCTCCTAAGAGGATAGGTGGGTTGTTCTTTTTCATCGGAGCATCTCTTTAGTGCTCAGACGTGGCATGTAGCCAGGGGTGCTGACGGGTTTTCGATTGATGCTATCTCGTAGGTGCAGGGACCTCGTGCTGATGGTATTCGTTAAGGTCCATCTCTCTTTGGTGCAAACTTGCAGTTGTTTTCTTTGTGGTCTTGCTGAGTGTATGGGTAGTGACCAACACCAAGTCTCCTGGTACGTATAACTCAGCAGATGTCCGGTAAATGGACGTCCGTTCTCATGATCTCTCGTAAATAATGTTAGACGTCAAAGAGGGTTCGAAGCTCTCTTCCGAACGTTAGATATGCTGGAGTCATATCTATGGAGGCACAAAATGAGGTGTTCATCGCGAATCATATCGACGGGATCTTGGTGGGCCAGTCTGTGTGTCTTGGATTCCAAGTTGAGTTTTGGGTCTCTGTTTTGACATTCTAGACAGTGCTTAACGTATTCGGCAACGTAGTATCGGATTCCGGGCCAGTAATTGTTTCTCAATATTTTCCTCAATGTCCTTTTGGTTCCATAGTGTCCTGCTTCTTTATCGTCATGACGAGTTATGGTTCTTCGGTATCGTCACTTGGCGTGTAACGATACAATATTCCTTGGTTCATAATATATCCTCTGGTTTATCCTCTTCGAATATGGCAGTGATTTTCTTAATTTCTTCATCGGTTTGTTGAGACTCTCTTATCTCACTCCGGGTTTTGGCGGAAATATTGATGCTTACGAGGGTCGCTTGCATTTTCTCCTCGGGGGGCCTCGATAAAAAGTCTGCAGTCAGGTTTGCTTTTTCGGGAATATACTTGATGTGAAGATTATAAGACTGCAACTGTAGAGCCCATCACGAAAGTCATCCACTTGGCGATTTCTATATATCTCCTGAATCTCTGCATCCCCCAGACCACTGCAAGAGCATCTCGTTCTGTAGTACTATAGTTGATTTCTGCCTTGGTGAGTAACCGGCTGGCATACTCCACAGGACGTTTTTCGTTTCCCTCCTCCTGCATCAGAACTGTGCCATCGCGTATGAGCTGGCATCCGTCCTCAGTATAAACGGCAGGTTGGGTATTGCTTGCTGTAGGATCGGTGCTTAGGTAAGTGCTCGCTTGAGCGTTTGGATTGCCTCTTCCTAAGGCGGTCCCCACGTCCATGGTGTGTGGATTTTGGTGAGCGTACTCAGAGGTTTTGAAATGCTGGCAAAGTCTTTTATAATTTTCTATACCAGCTACATGCTTATATAATATTTTGTAACTGTTTTACGTTCTTAGGTTCTTAGGAGCGAGACTTCCTGAGATAGCAGATATTTTCTCTGGGTTCTGCTGGATTCATTTCCTGCTGATCACATGACCCAAATACAAGACTTCGTTGCAGCAAAACCTACTTTTCTTGCTCTTAATTCTTAAATTCAGGTGCTCCATTTTCTGGAAAACCTTCCGAAGGTCTTCGAGATGTTTTTCTAACGAGGCTTATAGGATGATTGCGTCATCTAGATATACTAGCCTTAACTCAATCCATGAGTCTCTGAAATGTGGCTGGGGCGTTCTTAAGGCCGAACGGCATCCGTTTGAAACGGAAAAAGCCAAAATTGATGATGAAAGCTGTTTTGTCTCTATCTTTTCAGCTTCGGTGGTCCTGATTCATTAAAGATATCCTTGTATTCCTCTAACAGCTTGTTTATTTTCGTTTTCTCTTCTTCTGTCAAATCCCATGCGGCCTCTACGTGCTGGATCGCATCATCTAGCATAAAGTCGAATGAGTCTTCTGGGGCTTCGTACCAGGTGTAATTCGGAGGCGTCTCACGAATTGGGGAGATTGCAGTTTGGCAGTGTGCTAATTCCTCTGCAAATCTATAAGCCATGGAGAGGTTTGTCCTTTCGTCTCTGGATGCTGAGCCTCTCATTCTTTTAGCGGGGTTCTCCTCTTTTGATACAAAATCGAATTCCTCTGATCGATCCCAAAAAGACCAGTGATATGTTTGAAATGCAGAATCAAACTGGCGCCCTCGACGAAGTCTTTTGCCAAGAGTGTATTTAAATTTGGTGTGTTTTTAATATAAGTAAACTTTGTCGGAATTACTCGACCTTTCAGAATAACCGGTGCTCTAGTGCATAAAACGATCCTTGCCTTATTTGTTCCATCGGCTAGGGTTAGGTTTACGAGCTTCTCCTGGAGAGTCATGCAACAACTGCGATAAAGCTTACATCGGTCAAACTCAACGGAATTTGTTAAAAAGATTTAAAGAACACGACTATCATATTAAAAATAGAAAGTCATGAAACCGGACATCAATTTCCCCTAAACAATATAGAATTATTAAAATCAGTCAAAAATAAATTAAACATGTTGGAAGCAATTGGAATGCATAAAAACAAAAACAAATAGTTAAATTTTGACCTGAGTCCTCTAGATAATCCTCTCCTATCCCTAATTCCGAAAATCAATAGACACGCCGATCCCATCCCTTCCGCGGATAATTAACGTTTTTTCCCATAATCCCTGTGTGTGTATATTTAAGTGTAAACATAATTTTAAGCATTAGTCATTGATAATGAGTACATGGTACTCGAAATGTACATCTGACATATAAAAATAAATGTGAAGGAAGGAAATGTTTTAATTTAATTGTAGAACTCTGATTATTTTCGGGACCGGCCGAGTTATTTAATGCCAGGGTGGCATCTCTTCCCTCCGCGGTACTTCTTGGGGGTACGGTGGTGCGAATGACGGTTGTTACTATAGCGTTATACCCGCACGTACCCCTTTACATTGTTATTATTCAATACCTGGCAGTACTTTAGTACGAGGAGTAGTTGTTTTAGCTGTTAGTTGATTTTGTAGTTTTTTACATTATTTAACACTCGGGGCAAAAACGCTCAAAATTTTTAGTTCTAATTATTACTTTTACTTTTAATGCGCAGCGGATCATCTCCCGGAAAAATCCAAAGCGCGTTACGAAGTGGTTTACGGTAAAATCATGTATTTGCGTATGAATAATAGTGTTCAGTCTTTTTCGGAAAATGTATTATTAGCCTATTTTGGCCAAATAAGTAAGAAATACAAACCTTCATCTCTTTGGGCCATGAATTCGATGCTGCGAAGTGTCTTAATAGTGAAATTTAACCTCAATATTGCAAAGTATTCCAAATTATAATGAATGGGAGTAGAAAAAGTATAGTACACAACTCGAGGTGTAAGTTACTTACGTACTCGTGGAATTACTGCACTCGCCTCACGGCTCGTGCGCAATATTTTCCACTCGTACGTAAAATATGACTTACAACTCTCGTTATGTAATAAACTATTACATCTTAGTTTTATACTATTATTTAACTGTATTTCAATTATAATATAGGTATTACTTTTATACGTCATATATTTACATAATTATTGACGCTCACATCTACAACTGAAATATAATATGATATTCCTCAATTGAGACTTACGAAATCATCCGTCGGTTTTTTTTATAGGCCAAAATTTTATAACAAATTAAACCCATCTGTGAAAAATTTATCATTTGGAAAATATAAAACAACAGTCAAGAATTGACTAAAAAAAATATGCCGAATAACTACAATGATTTTTTTGAAAATAGTATTTAAAAGCCGTATATGAATTTGAATTTTTTTAAAGTATTTGTAACTTAATACAATTTTTTACATAAAGTGTATGTATTTTAAAATATATGTTCGAATTAATTTAAGTTTTAATTATATGTAGTATTGTTAACTTGTATAAAACGCTTTGATAATATATATATTAGGAAATAAAGTGCAAGCTTCAGGTGGTACAGAAGACGTAAGCATTGGAACAATGTACCAGGTCTACGTCAATCAAAACGACTCCTGAAACTCGATCACAGCCACAAGATGCTTGAACTCACAAGGAACTGCTCCTCAACAAAAAAATAAGACAAACATTTGCAAGTAAGTTTGTTAAAAGGTTATTTCTCAACATAACAATTTAAAAAATTAAAACTTTATAACCTTGTATTTTATAACCACAAATATAAAACGAGCAATTAAATAAATTACAGGAAGGCAATAATTAATAGTAGAGTAAATATTCAAAGTGACCGTCATTTTCTTTAAAGTATGCAGCAGATCATAGTGGAATGGAATTTGAACATTATGCAAAATTTGAATCATAATTTACTGAATCTTATTTCGATTTTATTTAACTAACTCTCCAATTGATTTTTGGTGTCGTTTGACTATATTTTTCACAAATCCCCATGCAAAAAAATCCAAAATATATAGCTTTGCCACAGTTGCGGATGGTATTATATTCTCAAGTAAATAGGAAAACTATTTTATACTATTTTATATTTATTCACCATTGGTGAAACATTTTTGTAATAATTTGATTGTTAAATTAAAATACTTGGTATGATTTCACTTGTATAAGTCATTCTCAAGGACATATCTCCACATATCTCCTTGAGAATGACTTATAGTCGAAACTACTCGGAGTAAAATAAATAACAAGTGAAATCATACCAAGTGTTTTAATTCAACAACCAAATTTTGGCGTTTAATCTATTGGGTAAGATATGTGGGACAACATAAGCTATTCCAACATGGCCGCAAGTCAAGGCGGTCAGGATTTAGTGCGCCAAATAAGTGGTGATAAAAGCAGTGAAATAACAAAAAAACATTGTGTATGTGGATCAGTGGCAAAGTCGGGATCGATGTGCCCAATATGTAAATCATTATACCACACGAGTTGTGCAACAAATAGAGTTAAAACGTGATGTGGATTAGTTCCGACACCGGTTAATAAGGAGGCGTGTACGAGTCCATATCATACAGATGAGTGTGAAATCGACTACCAGAAAGAAACATTTTATAACATGAAAGAGCGTATCGAAGAGCTAAAAGTTACAACGCAGCTCCTAAATGAAAAAATAAAGCGTTTGGAAGAAGAAAATGCCTCGCTACGCAATAAGGTTAATTTGTTCCCGCCATATCAGGTGATAACTAATACACCTGAAGTCAGTCATATTAGAAACACTAACAAAGTAAACGTGGCAACGGAGCTATCGATTGTCAAAGTTCATACCAAAACAAACGAACTGTCAAATAAACGCAACGTCCGCGACTACAAAAATAATATGTCGAGTGAGGTACATTATTCTACAAAATCAAATTCACCGTCTACAAAACCGAAAGCAAAGGAGAGTCCGGAATTAGAGCCTAAAGAAGTTGTTGAATCCGAATGGCAATTAAAAACTTATAAAAAACGTAAGCAAACAACAGTAACGGGTAATTTCTCATCGGGAAATTCTTTCAAGGCGGCAAACAAAAAGGCCTGGATATATATTGGGAACTGTGCAGCAGAAGTGACAATTGATGACATCAACCCGTATATTCAGAAAAATCACCCAGTTATAAGTAGGGTTGAAATCGAGGAACTAATTACGAGAGGCACCAAGAAGGCGTTCAAGATGAGTGCTGATTTCAGCCACCAGGACACTTTGATGAAAGAAGAAACCTGGCCTGCTGGAATAATAGTACGAAGATTCATCTTTAATAAAAATTTTCGACGTGCGAGAGAGGAAAACAAAATCAAGTAATTAACACTACTACAAAAACATCAGAAGTTAAATATTTATTTTTAAACGCTCAATCAATTTAAAACAAAGTGAGTGAACTGGAAAATTTTCTTATTGATAAATCTTTTAGTTTTATTGCTGTGTCCGAACACTGGCTAAGTAGCGATGAGTGCGCAGTGCTTCACATAAATGACTTCTGGCCCAAAGCGTATTATGCGCGACGCATGACCCGTCATGGAGGAACAATTATTTATGCACCAAACAATATAAGTAGCTGCGACTACAATGTAATTACTAATAAATATAGTTCTGAAAAACAGTGTGAATTGTCGTGTATATTTATTGAAATTTATAAAACTCTTTTAATATGTGTATATCGATCTCATTCAGGTGATTTTAACATATTTTTAAACAATATTTCTTCTTTTTTAGCCGAGACCAAGTATTATCAGTACAATGTTATTGTCGGAGGCGATTTTAACGTTTATTTTAATCTAGATGACCCGAGAAGTAATGCGTTAATTGATGTTATGAGTACTTTTAACCTTAATAAAACTGTCAATTTTGCAACAAGAAAAGCAAACTGTTTAGATAACGTCTTTACAAATATTGAAAGCGATCTCATTTCAGTACTACCGGCCAATTTACTTATATCAGATCACGAAGCGATAGCCGTAACGGTTCGGTATCCTATAGTTCAACCCCGCAAAACAGAGGTATACTGCAGACCTGTCACAATTGAAGGTAAAGTAAACTTGTTAACCTCATTAATAAAATGGATTGGAACTTTTTAAATAGCTCAGCAAATATAAATATCAAGTGGGATCATTTTAATACTGTACTCAAACGTGCAATCTACCAAAATAATAACTAAAACACGTGTGCATGAAGCACAGGTAAAGTGGTTTGACACAGAGCTGTTCAATATGCGCGAAATATTGAGATTACTTAGGGAAGATTATAAAACCCACCCAGGAATAAAACAAAAAAATGCTGTAAATAACTATAGACATAAATATAATCTAGCCATTGTACTCAAACAAAAACAAGCAAATGACCAGTACATATTAAATAGCAACAATAAATCTAAAGCTACATGGAACCTACTAAATAATCATAGAGCGTCTAAAACACAAGTTCAAAGCAACTGTACCATAACTTGCAACGATTTTAATAACTATTTCGCTAACGTTGCCGGCTTAATGTCCACAATATAAGTGCCCAACATCTTAGATATTGAATTCCCATCGGTAAAATCTATTCCCTTTAACTGAAATGTCAGAAATGTTAAAAAGTGTCAAGGATTTACTTATTCATCCAATTACAAAATTGATAAATGAGTGCCCGGATGAACTGGTATTTCCGGATACTTTAAAACTCGCTAAGGTTATTCCTATTTACAAGAAGGGAGATCGAAACGATGTCACCAACTATCGACCGATTTCAATACTCCCGTTAATATCAAAAATCTTTGAAACAGCACTCAAGCGTCAATTAGTGGAGTATTTTGAGAGTAATGAACTTTTTACTATAAACCAGTATGGTTTTCGTTCAAATAGGTCAACTATTGATGCAATTACGCAACTCTGTGATTTAAACTGTGATAATTTTGAAAACAAAACGCCATGCATGGCATCATTCCTAGACTTCAGCAAAGCATTTGACTGCGTTCCTCATGATATACTCTTAAACAAGCTTGAAAAATACAATTTTGACAAAAATAGCGTTGGAATGATTAGATCATATTTACAAAATCGAAAGCAGCTAGTATATCAAAATGGAAACCAGTCAGATGTACTTCCTATAAATATCGGTGTACCTCAAGGGTCAATTCTAGGCCCGGTACTATTTTTCATTTATATAAATGATCTACCATCTATCGTTAGTGACGCTGAAGTTATAATGTATGCTGACGACACTACTATCATAACTAGTGTTCGTACTGCAATGAACATGGAGGCAATGAATAGTGTACAACTCAATAGAGTATCACAATGGTGTGTTCATAATAGGCTCATTTTAAACGATACTAAAACAAAAAAAAAGGTTTTCTCCACCTCCAAATCTGACGAGCCAGTTGAAAGTGTATGCTTTCTTGGTGTCCATTTGGACAACCAGCTAAATTGGACCGATCATACTGAAATACTGTGCGCAAAGATTTCAAAAAATACGTACTGCCTACGAACTATATCACGCCACTGCAATGATAGTGCAGTACTTGTAGCATATTTCGCTCTCATCGAAACCCATATCCGGTATGGAATATTGGTTTGGGGTCACTCAACCTGCCGTAACAGAGTGTTTGCTCTACAAAGACGAGCCCTATGGGTAATAGCTCATATCGGGTACCAAGATGACTGTAGAGACTCTTTTAAAAAACTAAATATACTTACTGTTCCTTCCTTATTTATATTAGAATGCGTTTGTTATTTAAAAAAACATTTGGAAGATTAACCCGCCCAACAACATTCTTATGCAACACGTGGAAGGAATTGTAATTGTCTCAATCAAATTCGACTTAAAAGAACACAAACTGGTCCACGATATTATGCTATTAAATTTTTTAACAAGCTACCCGACTACATAAAAAATATACCAATGAAATGCTTTAAAAATATTGTCAAGGAATACCTAATAGAAAAATCATTCTACACACTAGAGGAATTTTTAATAACGGACATAGTTTTTTAATATATCAACTTTCTTGAATAAATAGCTATGCTTTTGTTGTATTGGTGATGCTTGATTTTATTTTCTTTTTTAATGTTTAACTTCCGCATTATTAACCAATCTGTTAAGTTCTACTTTATTGTGCCTTGTTTTTTTTTATTTATTCTAATGGCCATTTTAACCTGTTATTTTAAACTGTTTTGTATTTATTTTCTATTTCGATTTGTATTTGTATCCGTTTTTATTTTTATATATTATTATATTATTGTATTGATAATACTTGATCTCATGTTTTTATTTTTAATATTTGCATTATTTTGTAATTTAGTAAGCTTTACTTATTGTATACTATGTTATTATATTTTATCCTGTTACTTTTTAAACTGTTAGAGTTCTATATTTTAATTCGCTTTTTCTTGGTACGCGTTTTATTTTTATATTATATTTTTTTTGGAAATTTTGTTATTACTTTTACTTTAGTTTACATAATTTTACATTTTACATATGCCACCAATATTACTTTTTACTACTATTATTTAGTTATATCTATGACAAGTGTAAACAATAATGTATATCACAATAAATCATATTCTATTCTATTCTATTCTAAACCATTCTTGTTTTAATTATTATCAGCCAAACATTCAGTAAAAAACGATATTGACAAATGGTCGTTTATTACAAAATTTTATGTACCCATTCGTGTAAATTGTGCTTCATCCGTATACATAATTTTTCTATGGAAGTCTACTTGTTCTTGGATTCTAGCAAATAACAATAAATAAATAAATTCTTTGCCCACAATCCCCATGTAACAAAGGTTGTATTTTGCAAAACCTGTATGGATATCGGTGATCAGCTTTTAAAACTTGATCTGTTGCAATTCCTCTAGTTCTGCTGAGAGGATTTTCAGTAACAGTATTTAGAATTGCTTTTGCTCTAGATTAGGTATGCGTAGAGTTCTTGGTCGCCCTGCATTCTGTCTTATTAGTATTGCACGTCCAATTTCCCTTAATCTTCTATCTAACCTCGTTAATAGGTCTCTCGAAGGTTGACGACGATTAGGTTCTTTTGGAATACTCTGCCGGGCAAGAGTTAGAATTTCTATCGGAAACTACAAAAACCTTCTGCCCTCAAGTATATTCCGCAAACGTAAACTGCTTACTTATTATTCAGTAATAATACAATTATAGTATTTTGATGACTGATAACTATTTTTATCCGCCATTCCACAAAAGCACTTTACAATTTATCATTTTTAATTTGCAATGTTGTCCAAATTAAAATTAAGTGACTTAACATTTTGAATATTATTAGTTTCTTTTTACTTTACTAAAGAATAAATGATAATAAATTATGGATTATTGTAATATTATGTGTGCATCAAGTAACTTGATTTAGAAAAGGTAGCTTTATTTACTGTTTTGAATTTTGAAGACTTCGATGCCTGTTTAAGAAGCCTTTATATGTTTTACTTAATAGGATTTTTGTCATAATTTTTCATAATGAGTAGATGCATTAAAATAATATTACTTACTGTATTAAGTTTTTCTATATTAAAGCCATTATTTATGCAAAACAGAGCAATACACAGCCTCTGAAGCATTGATCCATTTCTACAATATTTGCTACTGATTTGTTTCGTAATTTCTCGTTTAGGTAATAATTCTGGAAAATGGTCTACAAGTACCTAAAAAATAATCGGTAATTATTTATGAGATAATAATGAAAAAAAAACACGGTATATATAGTAATGTGACCAAAATATAAATATAATAACATTTGGTCGAACCGTATTATTAGAATTGTATCTAAATTAATATCCATCTCTTTCTATTATCATCTTAGGATAACCGAGACAATATCAAATGAAGGATGAACCGTGTGTCTGCATGTTAAAGAATAGGGTAACGTAAAACGAACAACCTAGCTCTCGCTTGCACATGAGATTATTTTGACGCATATATATAATAGTGTTTACACATCTCTTACATGTATATATAATATTCGAGTGGCTTAAAATTTCCCGCTTCAGCTTTGTATCAAATTTGGCTATGGACATACGTTTACCTTCTACTTGATGCATCCAATATAGAATGATGAGTCATTATCAGCTTTTGACATGGCAGAATTAATATGTTGCAAAGATTTATTTTCATTAATATGTCAGATGTAAGCTTAGTGATGTAAATTGTTCTGTTTATAGCATTTAATAATTGAATATTGGCCTAATGATTCTATTGCTGATGCTAATGTAAATTGCATGTAGATTGTATTTGTGAATAAATCACCCTTATCAAGTTTAAAACTTAAAGGTGGAGAGTACTTCCACCCTAATTATTAATTAATTATTAAAATTGTTAGTTAGAAGCAGTTTTATATTTAAAATGATAAAAATGTAGACATATCATATTTATTTATGAAAAATAATACTTGCCTTTGCTAAACTTGGAAACATTGCTGGTAAATAAAATACAGGCACTTTGGTATGTTTAACGTAAACAACTGGTGCGAGACCTATCATCAATTTAATCTTTTTATTATATTCAGGCTTCTCACTTAGCATCACGAAAAATGTTACGGCTCCTTGGCTGTGCCCAGCATAATACACTTGCGATTGCCCAGTAACATTTGTAATATAATCGATACTTGCCGGTAAGTCATACATTCCAATTTCATTCCAACTAAAGTTGTAAAACTTCTTATTATCAGTATCAGGATTTATGGACACATGTTTTCTTGAGTAAGAATTTCCCCGCGCGTTTGGTAACCATACATCGTAACCATTATTTGCCAAATAGAATGGTAGAGATTTTTCTGGTCCCGATAATAGGTAAGATATTGAATTTCCAAGAAGACAATGCATTAATAACATAACTTTTTTATTTGGCGTTGTCTGTGATCTACCATGAGGGATTCTATGAAGCTCAAGAATATATCCATCTTCTGTCGTAACTGAGTGATTTTCAAACGGATATCCATACTTTGAAAGAAGTTGTCCCTGAAATATAAGCAATTTTATTGTAATGTTATTCGGAACTTAATTATTTATTTTGCAAACCTATTAGTTTTTACTATTTTATTTAATTTAATCTATTATGTAATAAGAATATATTTATATTGAAATTATACTAATTATTTTACATAAACAATGCATCACCTTATTGTACTTCCAAGGTTCAGATACGATTAGTAATTAATTAATTAGGGCAAAAGCTTACAAATTGGTTTCATTATTATTTTTTGTGTCTGCGTCTATTTATATTGCAAAACAAATAGGTAAATATACGTCTTTACGTCCAAATCTTTATGTTATTGGAATCGTATATGACTTTATATTTAAAAATTGTCCAAATAAAACACATTTATTTCTCATCTATTTGTTATTGCAAAAATCTAAAAATAGGTAAACTAATCTAGTGATAATATTAGACTATTTGAAAAGATATAGAATAATTGTATAATAAATATAAGCACCAAGTACATATAACTTGAATGAAATTCATGTTTAATATTTCTCAATCCAATCGATCGAAGTATCGATTGCCCGAAGTTGGTTTATACATGAGGCGTCTTTTCTTTATTTTTTAAATGTTTCCATAACATGAATATTTTGACAATAAGCTAAAAATGAATTGAACTTGTTTTTTACAAGGATTTATTCATATGAAAATTATTATTAGAATCCAACTCGTGTAAGGATAAAATATTTATTAGTATGTGATTTTCATATACATTTAAAAATTTTCATATTTAAGGATTTTTTAAAAACGTATTCTGAAGAAAAAAATCTATTATTATTTAAATATACAAATTTGAAAAAAATTAAATATTACACTTACAATATCAAGTCCAATATCCTCGTGTGGGAATTCTCCTGGATTTATTGGATTGTATATCACATCTAAGGTTATGGCAATTATTGTTAGTAAGTTGACAATAACAACGGCTTTAATGGTACCACTTATAACTTGCAATAACATCTTAATCCTTAAACAACAATAATATGTTCAATCTAATTCCAGTAAATTCAATAAATATTTGACAATAGTTTAATCTTATTATAGACATTTGTATGTTATAATGAGATTAATGGCTTATGATTAGATAATAATCGGTAATAATACATAGTACAACAATGTTTGTAATTTATATGTGCGATATTGTTTTGGATAAATGATAGATATGTAATTTAAAGTGACGCGTGTAGTGTTTTAATAAATAACTAAAAATATAGCTATACTTCTTATCATATTTTATGGTTACATGCAATTTTGGATTTACTATTCACTTTTCAATGTATCAAATTTGGTATATACGGCAATCATAAGGTTTTTATCGTTTTGCGTTTTGTTATAATTGACATTGTTCGATAAAAAAACGCCTTGAAAATAACGGAACCAACAAATGTAATTTTTTGTAAAGTATTATCAACCATTTGTTATTAGTCTGTGTTTTACAACAAATGACGTTTGTTTGTTCCGATTTTTTTTCAAGGCACACTAAATTTATATATATATATATATATATTATCAAAAATGCCATTTACCTTTCGGTGTAGGCTAAATTTATACGAAAATATATTAACAAGATTTATTTTAATTTTTTCTGACATAAATATTAAATTAAAATCAACATATTGGGCATCATTGGATTCGGAAAAATTGTGTCTAGTATAAAAAAATAAGAAAAACATATGAATATTTGTTTCAATTTGACCAAAAAAATCTAGTAAAAATATTTGCCCAACTATTAACCTAATAAGCTTCACATATATCTTTTTTCCTTTTCGCAACTTATTTTTAAAATATATGAAATTAAATTAAAAATTGTAACAATATCATAAGTATTTTAGTTACTTCTGAATTATTTTAATTCGGCTCCGACCTTGAGGAACCGGGCGACACCTCGATGTACATAGCCTCCCATGTCAGTAGGGCTCCTGGCATGGTGACACATGCATCCCTAAAACTCGTGGGAACAAAATGAACACAGTAACTACAGTGGAAATTGAGGGAGTGCCGAAAAGCACAGACGTCGAGGGAGCGGCAGTGGAGGTGACCCAAGGTCCATCGGACACAGGCAAAACAAACGTAGAGGACTCAAAGGACCTGGCCTATACTACCAGACTCTCTGGTGCTTGGAAAAAGAAAGTGAGAAGAAAAATGAAAGCCGGAACCTGGACCACCCAGAAGCCAGCACAGCAGGAGAACAAGGGTAAAAAAGTAGAAAAGGAGAGCGGAAACAAAAGGCCCCGCTCAGACTCTTCTATACCCTCCTCTCAGAAAAATGCACCCAAAAGGGATAAGAGACCAGCCGGTCAGTCTGGATCTTACAGTGGTGCAGTGAAAGGAACCAGCATGGCGGTGATTCAAAAATGATATGCTACTGGTTCAGGCCCTATCAGACCTAATCCAGGAAAAAATAACGGCTACAGTATACAACACTCCCTCGGGAAGTGCGCAGTTATGCTCTCCAATGGTATTGATGGACTGAAGGAACTTGTTCCCGAATCAGCCCACCTCCTCATTAGAGGGCCATGCCCCAGCACGGGACTGGAGGGGCTGGTTGCAGGCTGCGGAGAAGAAGGAACGCAGCCTATCATTGGTTGTGACTCCAATACCCACCACTCAGTCTAGGGAAGCTATGACACCAACCGCAGGTCAGTCACTTATTCAATTTTAAATGGCAACTAAGTTAAATATTAGCAATAAACCGTCCTTTGTAACAAGTGTTAGGAAGGCGGTAATAGTTATTATTCTTTTTGTCTTTGTTTACTATTTTCTTTGTTTATCATGCAAATAAAGCCATTTATTATTATTATTAATATTATTATTATATAACGATAGGCACGCTATATATCGCTAACTTTGTTAAGAACTGGCGTATGTCTGATGAAGTTAGCTGCTCGGATCACAGACACATAATATTCGATATTAGGGGGCTACTCCGAGTACTGCAAAATAAATAATAATAAATAATAAAAATCACCAGGAAAGTATCATGGTGGGACAGTGCGCTCGACAATAAGAGAAAGCAGGAAAGAAAGCTATTCAAAGTTGCAAAAGCTACGGGCTCATGGGAGGTTTATAAGAACTCCCTGACCTTATACAACAAACAACTCAAAGATCAGTATTAAGGAGACACTGTGAGGATATCGAATCTGCTCCAGGCAGGATCAGACTCTATAAGATCCTTTCAAGGAAACCCAAAGTTCACTTCAAACTCTTGAACTCGCTAACGGAGGACATACTAACGAGAAAGAAACCAACTTTTACGTGTATACTTCCCAGGAGAGGAAATCTTTGATGGGCCACTCAATGACTGGGTCAGTCAGGCACCTGATGCAACAGAAAATAGAGCATCTAAGGAAGACTGGCAGACCGCCAGAAGGAATCACACAAATCACTAGGGCCTGATGGAATTCTACCCACCATGCTACAAAAGGGATCGGAACTTTTGTGGTAAAAGCCCTGCGAGAGCCTAAAAGGCACTATGGCCCTGTGATATCTGCCGAGAATATGGAGGCTTACCTGGGTGGTTTTCTTACCGAAGACTGGTAGGACAGACTATTCCCGTGCAAAGTCGTACATGCCCATTAGCCCATGTATTTTGTACTAAAGACAATGGAAAAGTTTATGGACAGGCATATTATAGAGGGGGTACTGGTGACTTTCGCATTATCCCAAGATCAATATGCCTACCTTCCAGGTCGATCGAGACACCTCCCAGCCGAAAATTACCCTTGCGCTAATTAGACGTATGCTCCGACCTTCCAACCAGGACATGGCTCGAGAGCATAGCCAAGGAGAAGAATCTCCTGGGGAACGAAAAGGAACTTCAGATCATTGATTTGAAGGACCTACCGGAACCCAGGAGAGTACTAACGTGGGCTCCAGGACCACCAATAGAGGCAACCACCTTCCTCAAAATAATATCGGTGCAGAACAACGTAAGCACCGATACCTGGAGAGTTGTTAACCAAAATTTTATATAGCAACAGTGCTAAATAAAGTTTATTATTTATTTAAAAAACCTGACCCCAAGGGAGCTCAGTACATCATACTGATGGACAAAGTCTCTTGGGGGAAGGTGAGCGAAGGGAAGAAGTTGCACTTCGGCCTTTCAACCATTACCCTTAGGGCGCTGGCGGCAAAAACCGTCGGTAGACCTGAGGAGACCGAAGAGGTAGCAATGGAAGGAATTCCAGTGCCCGGAGAGGGAGCAATGGACGACAGTCCGTTGCCCGAATCGCCGAAGGGTAAGTAATGCTCAAATTACTACAGATTAATATACACCACTGTAAGGCGGCATCTGCTGCCCTCAGTGCATATATCCTAAGGGAAAATATTGACATTGCACTTGTACAAGAGCCATGGCTTCACAAGGGAATAGTAAAGGGGTAAAACATACAGGGCAGGCGACTGATTGTCGCCGAACCTATGTGTAACCCACGCACATGTATAATAGCAAAACATGGACTGAATTTAATGCCATTATGGGACGTATGTTGCAAAGATCTAGTGGCAGCACGGCTGGAAGTAGTGGAAAGGGGAACGCGGAGGGAGTTTATACTCGGATCCGGTTACCTTCCCTACGACCAACCAGGACCATCCTTGGATGCGAAGCCAACGCGCACCACATTATATGGGGGAGCAAGGACATCAATCCAAGAGGTGAGAAACTATTAGATTTTATCTTAGAGAATAACATTGAAATAGTAAATATTGGAAATGTACCCACGTTCGTAAACGCGGTGCGAAGCGAAGTAATTGACATAACACTTGCCTCTCGCAAGGCAAGTGAAATGGTAAAACACTGGCATGTATCTGAGGAACCATCACTCTCAGATCATCGATATATACGATTCGATATCGAATCAGAAGAAGCATCTGAAATCCAAAACAGAAACCCGAGGAGAACTGACTGGGACCTATATAAATAGGTACTAGCCAGCCGAATCAAGGACTGTCCAACAGTAGCGAGAACAACGCATGAGTTAGAGCTCATGGTGCAAAGCATCAGATACTGTATTAATACTGCGTTTGGAGCAAGCTGCCCAAGAACTACCAAACCTACCTCAACCAGGGTCACCTGGTGGAAGAAGGATCTTGATAGGGCTAAGGCACGCACTAGAAGACTGTTTAATACAGCCAAGAGAAACAATGAATGGGCGCAGTACAAAACGGCCCTCACGGCATATAACAATGCCATTAAAAAGCCAAGAGAGAATCTTGGCAAAAATTCTTTGGGGACATAGAAAGTGAACCCACAAGCTCCCGTCTACTCAAGACGCTCAGCAAAGATCATGCTGGAAACATCGGCTCACTGCAGACCAAAAATGGAAAGTACACAGATTCGGTAGAAGAGACCCTGCAGGTATTACTGCAGACGCACTTCCCGGGTTCTGCAATACTTGGCAACCCTGTTTCCGAGGACATAAGCGAGCCCAACGCAGGGGCTCCAAAACGGGACTGGGAAACAGCGAAAATGATAATGAGACCAGATGACGTTGATTGGAGAATTAACACGTTTAAACCATTCAAATCACCAGGTCCTGACAGGATATATCCTGTCATGCTACAAAAGGGGATAGCAACGCTGAGGAAACCACTGTTACCGGCGTACAGTTTACCTGAACGTGGTAACAAATGCGTAATTATATTTTAATCCATTTTACGAGCTACCCATTGCTCCTAATAATAATTTGCATAAATTCCGCATTATTGAAATAATCCAAACGAGATAATTTTCCAAAATGTGCAGCTGCCAGTGTAGAACAATGGGACGGGCCCTTTTTCGGCGAAGAGGATCATTACCTGTTCCCGAAATTGCGGGGCCTACGTGATCGAAACAAAGCCGCGTCACCGAAGACCACCATATAAAACCAGGCTCCGGCCATCTCACTTTACCAGTCGTCTGCCATCAGCAGCGGTGGTCAGCCTGGTCGGTTCCGCCGATTCAAGCCTGTTGCTCTTGTATATATTGTATATTTTCTATGTCTATTTTCTGTCTATTCTTTCTGTCTTTTGTAATATATTTTCTTCTTCTCCGGCCCCA
This sequence comes from Ontholestes murinus, assembly GCA_963969525.1. Classification (NCBI taxonomy): domain Eukaryota; kingdom Metazoa; phylum Arthropoda; class Insecta; order Coleoptera; family Staphylinidae; genus Ontholestes; species Ontholestes murinus. Next base: position 30,557 of record CAXAKX010000684.1, on the reverse strand, counting down.
TGTTTTAATTTACACACATGTCTCTCTTGTTCTTTACTCTGTTTCACAGCGGTGCCCATACGTTGACGTGGCGTGGAAGCTCAAGCAAAAATCACCGAAGGGAAACTGTTTAATCGAAGCCTGCGGCTGTTAATCGATGGTGAGCCTCGCCAGGGACCCCTGTGCCGCCTCCAGTGCGTGTTGGTTCCAGAAAGTACCGTCGGTGCTACTTCCTTGCCAGTCCGCCACGAGGACGTCTTCCGCGTCAACCGTTAACACCACTATGTGATATCCTCAGAGCAAGCCTTGCCTTTTCATACATCCCAAGCAGCTGGCGGATTGTAAAGGTGGTATTCATTCCTAAGCCAGGGCTTGATTCATATGCCCAGGCTAAATCTTACAGACCGATCAGCTTGTCATCATTTAGACTACTACTAGAAAAACTAGTAGACAGGCACATACGGGAAGGAGTTTTAAAGGACTCACCACTACACCGTCAACAATATGCCTACCAAGCGGGAAAGTCATGCGAGCTAGCAATCCACCAGCTAGTGAGCAGATGCGAAAGGACCCTACAATGTAAAGACGTTGCGTTAGGGGCCTTTCTGGATATTGAAGGGGCGTTTGACAACACAACCTTCAACTCCATAGCAACAGCAATGGAGAAAAGAGGAATTAACCCGCAAGTCCGACAATGGGTAAACAAGATGCTCAGAAGTCGGACTGTGACAACTACCCTATATGGAAAAACAGCAGAAGCGTTAGTCGCTGGCGGGTGCCCGCAGGGAGGTGTTCTCTCGCCGCTCCTATGGTGCCTCGTCATGGACGACCTTCTGCTGCTACTCGAAAGCCAGGGCATATATGCACTAGGGTATGCAGATGATCTGACCATTCTAGTAAGCGGGAAGTTTGGGACCACTGTATCAAACTTGATGCAGAAGGCACTAAATACCATAGAAACATGGTGCAGAAAACGGCGATAGTCCCTTTTACTAGACGACGAAAAACCAATGACATAAAATCACTACGTATGTATGAAATAGAAGTTCCAATCAAAAATGAAGTAAAATATTTAGGGGTCATACTTGATGAGAGGACTTTTTGCGACCCGTAAAATGGTAGGACGCACATGGGGACTGAGACCCAGTATGACCAAAACCAAAAGTGCAGCAGTATAACTCGAAAGAGTGCAAAGACAGGCATGTCTGCTGATCACTGGGGCAATGAGGACAACGCCCACGGCAGCCATGGAACACTTAATATCGCTACCACCACTAAATCTATTTGTAATGATGGAAGTTAGACAGGCAGCCTATAGGATGCACATAAATGGACACGCTTTAAATATGGGGCCATCAAGACCGGCAACATTTAAAGTACTACAAGAAGAAGAGACACTAAAAATAAGGTCCGATTTCACCAAAATCGTACACCCATCCCGCAGATTTAAAACGATCATACCACAGCGGAGTGAATGGACAAATGGAATATACCCGGGAACGAGTAAGGAAACCATCTGGTACACAGACGGGGCCAAAAATACTAAAGGAACCGGGGCTGGTATCTATGGAGGCTGCAACCGGAGCAAACAATTTGCGATTGCTCTGGGGAAGCATGCCTCTATCTTCCAGGCCGAAATATCCGCCATTTACTGGTGTGCACATCACGTAATGGAGTCGGGACTTAACAAAGGACCAATTACCATTATGACAGATAGCCAGGCAGCCATAAAAGCGCTAGCCTCACCGATAGTGCAGTCCAGGCTGGTCATGACTTGCATAAACAGACTGGACGCACTGGCGACAACAGGAGAAACACAGCTAGTATGGATACCCAAGGACCAAAAAATTATTGGACACTTGGGGGCCGACTTGCTGGCTAAACAAGGAGCAGCGGGTGAATTCATAGGACCTGAACCCGCTTTCGGTATCAGACCAGGGATAGATACTGGCTATTCACCAGATTGGTTAGGTTCACAATCATGCATTCTGTTTTGGTGTGGTGGCCAAAAGCCACGCAACACACAACCATACTAATCCTCGGCAATGTCCAAAGACTTGCCTGCATCAGCATAACAGGGGCTATAAGAACCATACCCACTGCAGCAATGGAGACGCTATTAGACCTCACACCACTTCATATTCTGATAGTTGAATGACCTAACCAGACAGAAAAAGGTAATGCCTATCTAGACGCCGTGGCACTTCGGTATCGAGGGAAATGAAAAAGCTTGAATCACAAGTTCTATAAGCAGACCTTCGGCACTGCTATGGGAATCCCATTATCACCGTTTTTGGCTAATGTTTTTTAAAATCATTTTTAAATAATGCTAAAAACACATTAGCACAGTTTCCAAAGATATGGTTTTGTTACGTTGATGACGTTTTTGCCTTTATTAGAAGTGATTTCAATATCGATTCCTTCATTACTTCCCTTAATAGTTTTCACAGTGCTATTATTTATACACATAAAATGGAACAAAATAAATTCTTAACCTCTTCAGATCTTATTACTAGAAACAATAATAAATTAGAATTTCAAATATTTAGGAAACACAAACCCACCTTTAATTACCTGCATGCAGATTCATGTGTCCCAATGAAATATAAATTAGCAACATTAAATTACCTTATTCACAGAGCCCTCAGCATACCACTTTCCACAAAAAATAGGGATAAGGAATTCAACATCATCTATAGTATCGCGAGAAATCTTAAAGATAATCCCTAGACCATTCACAAATAACCACAAGTTCAAAATTAAACTTCATAATACAACGTCTCTAATACCCATAGATAAAAACTATATTAGATTAATTTATTCTCCCCATTTAGAAAACCACTTTAACAAATTATATAAAAAGTATAACCTAACCCCTGCGTTTTATGTTAATTCCGAACTACGACAACTTCTAGGGAACACATTCAACAAACCAGACGAACTTGACCTATCTGGTATTTATTCTATCAATTGTAATTGTGATAAAGTTTATATTGGCCAAACGTAATCTTAATACAAGATTCAAAGAACACCTTGCACGCGCTAAATTACGAAAAATCTGCAGGGGCTAACCATTTACTTGAAACCGGTCATGAAATAACAATAAATAATATAAAACTATTAAAACATTTAAGTCCACTTCATAATACGTGTTAAATTTAATTGCAACACCTTAATTCTGTGTTTTCCTCAAATACCTGGTTATACCGCCGTTATATTCTTTCGGCTCATCTCTGAATTTCATGAAATTCATCCATACCGCCTAGTTTTATTATTTATTTTATGTGTTCAGGATGTCCCGTAAATGTGGGGAAATGACTGGACCACAGATTCTTGGGGTCAAAATATGATGATTTAACCCAACATATCTATTTCCAAAAGTTTACGGTTAAGCCGGAATTTGTCTTCAAAGTTCCAAAAAAAGAATATTCCTTATAACAATCGAACGCTTTATTTTATTTGAATGAATTTTGTTATTAATAACTATCATAATATAATACACCATTTCAGTTATTAAGGACATTAATGAGTGACAGGAAGTATAAAAAAAACAGTAGTACCACCACTTAAAAACGAAAATATTTTTTTGTTAGTGCATCCAATAAAAACTGCGCTGTCGTATCGTGCTGTCGAAAATTCGCATGTACACGATAAATTGTGGTTTTGTAAGGCACTGAACGATTAGGATATTTTTGACGCAATTTCCCCTGAGTGACATTATTTATCATATATTTATCCATAATAAAATTTGGAAGTCTACACAACACAATGGTTAAAGCGAAACTGAGCTAAACGTCACAGAACCAAAATGGCGCACAATCAAAATGGTAGCGGGACTTCTGTCCCACCTTGCCGTGGGCACCAGATTTAAATAAAATTTTACATCACAATTGCTACAACTCGAATTCATATTTAAGTCAATTAGTTTTGTTTTTATACCAACCACACTGTGATAGTAAACATTTATTACTTTTTTAAGTCACTCGAACAGTTCTGTTTTCGAGAATCCACTTTACGTTTTGTAATGAACGGATGATTCTTATGGTATTTAATCATTAGATCGGTTTCACTTTATCTTTTCTGGAATTTAATTTTTCATATTTATATTGCTGATATTTCATTGCGCTACATATTACTTTTAAATTGAAGATCAGGATATCGTTGTTTTAGTTCTATACTTTTTAAAATTTGTAGGAAAAATTAATTTAAGTGGTCGATTTTAATTTATAGTTTGTTTGCCCATTCTAATTACTTTAAGAGAGTTTCTTATGTTTTCCCATCCTTGAAAAATACTCATAACTGCTTTTAGGTCATCTTGTATATATAACTGATTTGGATAATGATTCTTTCAAGTTGTATAAAATTACATTATTTTTCTTCTCTCGTTCATTGATTTCTTCAAGCTGAGGTAATTTTTTCATTTAATACAGAATCACAATTGTTTATTTTCATTTTAGGAGTTTCGATTTCGTTGTTTATATTTGAGTTAAGTCTTTCCAGTTCACTTATTTTAAGTAAACGTCTAACTTGACATTCATTTTATGATTATTATTTCATTATGAATAACTAACTTAAAACTATTGAAGTGATAGGAGAAAAGATTTTCAATACCTCGTTTAGAAATTTAGAAACTACTTGTTTGATTAACAATTGATGCATTAGTGGTATTCGAGAAATTAATATTAAATTTCTCAAATTTATATTTTGGATCATTACACCGTGCTCCGTTAGTTTTTTTCTATCATCATAAAATTTTATTTCGAAAGGTATCATTTCTACACATTCATCATGAAACCATTTGCTACAATTACCGATCCATTTATTTGATATGGATAAATGCGAAGGACTTATACATTTATTGCAATTTTGACAGTGTACACCCATTCTTATTTATATAATATATCACTAACATGTATTTAAAAAATATTATGGAATAAATAAACCACAAATTGTAAGTAAGGAGAAACAATCTACAAAACTCCACGCTACGCGGTCCTTCGTAGCAACTTTTAATAACGAACAAGGGGCGGTAAATCACTGAAAGGATTACATAAAAAAAACAGAGGAAAGAATCTTCTAATAAAAAATAATAGGATATAAATTACCTTAAATATGTAGCACGAATAATCCTATGGGGCCCCTATTTAAATTCGTATTTACCTTATCAACGCCCGGTCGAATTGTAAAAAACGAATGAGGCAACAATTTTAACGGGTATGACGTAAACCACACATTAAATTAAAATACTAATTACTCTCTAAATATTTAACCAATTGCCACTAGCATTTAACAACGTAAAAAATCTCCGAAAAAGCATCGTGTGCATCGTTTCCTTATTTCGAGTTTAATTGCGAATAAGTATTTGATTTAATTATTATTTTGTTAAATAATAGTTAAGCGTATGGTAATTGTAACCAATCATTTGTTATTTTATTTACTGGGTTGGTTTTAATTTCCAATTGATTGGGTAGACAATAATTGTTAATAGCGTGAGCCGCAGAGGAATGTATAAGTTGGCCAACCCTTTTATTTTTAATAAATTTTATTAATGTACGTTTATCGACAGAAATCAGTAAATTGCATCCCATAAAAGTTGGGAAAATTTTGCATTCAATTGACCAATTTAGAAATAATGTTCATAAAATTAATACGATAGGTCGTAATAGAATTAAGGTAGAATTTAGGGATTGTGATGCCGCCAATGAAGTGGTGGGACATTCCATTATTATTTCAAACAATTTAATTGCGTAAGTGCCTAAGCACATAGTGGAGTAGATACTAGTTTAGAGGTGGAATCTCTAGATAAAGATGTGAGTGAAGTTCCGGTGGTCTAGTTAAAACGTATAATGCATCGAATCCAAAACACTGATGGATTGGTTAGTTTGGCTGAAAAAGAGGGGAATCTTTAAATGAAGGTGTTATATCATAACTGTACTTTCAGAAATTGTCCAATGTATAATAAACAAAAATCTATAAAAGAAATTTTGGCTATGTATACAATAGCATTTAAAGAAGCCGATCAAATACATACTGATCCATCTTACGCAAACAAACTTAAGTGTAGTAATAGTTGCAATAGTAGGTTTTCTGTCTTGGAAATTGTTACTCTTTTTCCAACTTTACACGATTCAATTCCTATAATTAAAAATACATTTTGAAGAAAAGGAATGTAGTTCCTGTGCCCATTCAAAACAATCAAAAACGTAAACCTTTATCACCAACCTATTCACCGGTGAAATTGAAAATTAAAAATTACTTTGTTATTTATTATTATCATTATTTATTAGTTTAATTATGACTGTACATCTCGAATAATTGGCTCTTAAGATGCATACATTTAGGTATGCGAAACGTTAGCTATGACATACTACTTAAAAACACGTATATATACCACAATTAAAATTAGATAGTTGCATGTTAGAATTACAATATTTTTTCTGTCTAATTAATACAAAGATTATTAAAAGCTACTAATTCTAATTACAGCAACATAACATATGTCAAGTATTAAGAACCTCATATTACCCAAGCATATCATGAATGCAGTTATAATATATTATAAATAATACTTTAAATTGTACCTATTATATGCCATATTCGCACTGGTTTGCTTCACTAGTGACGTTTAGCACAAAAATATCTCCGATACAATAGTGTACGTGATGTTGATAATAACTCCATAATTTATACGTTCAATTTAAAATTTCATGCATTATTCATTTGAATGAAATGCAATTTTCTATTGCATGCTGATTCATAATTATAGAGTATTAGTGACAATGAAATGTTTTATCCTTAATTAAGATTGGTTTAAGGAGATTTATTAATTAATGTAAAACTGCACGCAAGGTTTTCTTGACGCTTCATTCATCACTTGTTAGACTGCGTAACAGGTGCTTTCCTTTTCGTGCAATCAGGTTCGTCATTAACGTGTATGTGTAATGTTGATTGTAAATTTATTCCTATCGGCAATTCATTTTAAGAGATCGAGAAATGAAATGAAACTCTATTAAAGCATCTTTTTCTCGCCATTAAGGATCCTTCTGGTTTTCGGACCGAAATATTCTTTTCAAAAAGTGTGAAATCATTTTAACTAACAATTTATTATCACTATTGAAATATCAGTTGCAACATTAAAAGCTAATTTTCTGTCGTCTTTAATTGTAAAACGAATACAATTTTTAAAAGATATCCTTTGAAATATATTTCCATATCTGTATGTATATTGGCGGTCAGTCTACTCAATGCTTCAAGTATATTAAAAAAAGATTTCTTTTCATCAACATGTATCTTAATAGATTTTTCACGAATATAGTCGGATATGTTTCAATTGATGTTAATGGTTGATATATTAGTAATTAATTAGCTGATCATTTTTAGTTTTAATGAATGCAATAAATACCAAATTTAATTGTGTCGTGTTTTATTTGGCTTGTAGTTTAAACTGCAGAAAATCATTGATTTGTCATATCCGCGATAACTAAGAGATTTTAAGAAACAAAATACAATCTTGTTTGTATAGCTGGCATAGTATTTTAGACAAAAGAAGACAAAGTAAACATTTTAAAGGTTTACTCAGTGAAATATTAATTTAATGATGCAGTATTGTTGGAATTAAAAATGTTGAAAATAATAATTATTTCTCCGTGCATTACACCATAATCTTACAAAGAGAAGACTTAACAACTAATAGTTAAAACTACTCCTCGTACTAAAGCACCGCCAGGCATAGCATAGCTGCCGTCACAAGACTTAAATCGTATTAAGTGCAAATTAACGTATTTTATGCTTTTATTGTTTTTAGACACTTCACGAAATTACTACGTCTGTATATTGTATGATACGTTATTACTTACTGAATTCTGGTTTAAACCCGAAATATTGAATTCTAAGTTGTATGATAATAGGTACACTATTTATAGTTCTGATAGTTTTTCTGTTAATAAAATAAAATCAGTATTATACCGATACATCTACATAGGAAAGTTAAGGTAATGACTAAAAATCAACATAGTTTTGGCTACGTTTATATTTAACCGAAATTTAACTGTTATATCAAAACGTACTGGGATGAGTACTTTTCAATCTGCCTGGTCTGTAATGAATTGAAATGGCGGACTCCGTAGGAGTATTTCTAATAACTACAAACAGTTCAAACACAAAATTGTTTTGTTTCGATTCCTAAAACCACTATTTCTAAATGTGATCCTTTAGTAAATTGTGATGTTAATCCTTCAGTTGAAGAATTTAAGTTTATGCTGCGAGAACATTTTTTTGAAATCCGTATTTTACTCTTGTCTATGATTTTAAACGTGCTCGTTATTCTCCTATTAACAGCTATTTACTATCAGTTAATGAAAAAAGTCAATTTCAGGGTTATCTAATATACGCAATAATGTTTGACTGTTTGGAAAAAGTTATTTCGATTATTTATTACAGTTATTAACTTTATTAACAAATACATCAAAAACATATATAATTTAAAATGGCAAATCAACAAATAGATTACAAGAAATTTTCCGACATCCGTAAACAATGTAAAATTAAACGAAACAACTTGTTTTATGACAAATATATGGTTCAAGCAATAAAATTGATAATTGAGAAACCATTTTGGAAATTTATAGAAAATAAATTGGAATCCGGTTATAATCCTGCTATTATGTTTTTGGATGGTGTTGAAGAAAATGGCGGTAGAAGCCAATGCCTTCGCCGAACATTTTATAACCATGTAATAAACGTTCGTTTTATTGGAATATGAAATTTAAATAAAAAATATTAATTTATCTGAAATGAACATAACCTTATATTAAGTACAGATAGCATTGTAAATCTAAATGTCGGGGACTGACTCTATTGATCCAGATTAAGTCACTTTAATGTTGGTTTTAAGCCTTTATTTTCCATGGTATTAATGATTTTCTATATTGCTGCTAAGGGTATTTTCCCATTGTTTGGAAATCATATTAACCCACTTTTTATTTCAGCTCATAAAATTGACATTAAAAATTCGATATGTATTCAGTTAGTGATTCTAAAGATATTTGAAAGTTTTTTGTACTTGCAAAATTAATTTATCAGTGAACGTTCCGCAGAAATCATTAAATTAAATATGGTTTTGAAGTCTATTCTATTTACATGAATTATTGTAAGGCCTTTAATAAAGTAAATATTAATCTTCTACTGAATTTTATTTAATGAGCACTTAAATTATAACAATATTTTAAATATAAGTTCTATCAATAAAACGGATATATTAAAAGCTTTAAAGCAGCTTTACACTAAATTTACACCTGGAACTGATTAAATCTCATCCATTATTTTTCGAGATCAACATTGGGTTGATAGTAATTTTAACTTTGTTAATTCTATTATTAAATTATATGAGAAATTGTTCATATTACACATTTAGTTTATAAAACTACACCATGTAATTATTTTATTTATTTTCTGTTTATATTTATACATTTATTTTATTTTTCATATTAATTGTAACTTATTTATGTTCTTTGAATTCAAATTTAAATCTAATTTTTATAAGTTTTCCCTGTTATTAGAGATGTATATTTTCTGTTGGGAAATAAATTATTATTATTATTATTATTATCATTACGATATTATAATCAGTCACTAACATTTTCTTATCATAGTGAAAGTGTTGTTTCCAAAGAAATCAAAATGCGCATATTTATTAAATATACTGCTAAAAAGTTAACAAATGTCTTAAATGTAACTACATGATTTATTAGATTTATATATATATATATATATATATATATATATATATATAATATCCAATTGGTAACGGGCGTAGTGAATATCAACTCTTTGATATTAACGGGTGAGAGAAGTCCAGTGTAGTGTGTTAGAGTGTAGGGAGCAAAGAATACACGGTGTTTGTTGTGCTCTAGTCCACTATATTGTTATATGTACATGCTAACGTTTCGCACACAACATGTATGCATCCTCAGAGCAAGTAAACAATTATAAGTGTGTGTCCTACACTATGGAAGACCACATGGCCGCAGCAAAATTTTTTTGAGGTTAAGTTCTTTCCCAATACAATTCCTTATCGTGAAAATTGAAGACGTCGTGGAAAACTCAACAAATAGAATTTTGAGTAAAATTAAACCGAAACATTATAAGTATTTGAAATTTAAAATTGAACTAAATTGATAGAATTAACATGATGTAAAAAGATAAGAGAACATTTACTGAAGGTAGACAAACACAAAAATCTGTGTTTGTCTACCTTCAGTAAATGTTCTCTTAACATTAACGGGACACCCTGTATATTTCCCTTGTCATAAATCGGGACTATTTTGGCTAATTTTAGTCCACTAGGATAATTACCACTTGAAAATGAATATTATAATATTAAATAATGGAGCCGCAATCAGTTCAGCCACTGGATCTAATATAAAACAAGGCATGCCAGAGATACCTCTTTAATTATGTTAACAACTTCGATATTGTGAATTTTCTACAACGTAAATTACTTATATATTTTTATTATTAAATTATGCTCTAAGTGGGTATTTTCCTTAATCCCGAACGTAATTATTTCCGTAGAATTCAGTAATCCATCTCAGGTATAAATAACACCTTCAGTCGATTATATTTCATTATTGTGTCAGTTGCCGTACATATCTGAGTAAGTTATTTATATTTCATTATATTTATTTTAGTAAACGTTTTTATTTATGTTTGAAATCAATTTTATAGTAAAGCTGTACTGAAGAGATTGAAAGATCGAAACACGTGTCTGCAGATAGTTATAAAATTGAGTATTGAATTATTTAATTGCTTCTGCTAATTTATTGATAATTACATCAACCTAAATTCATTTCTTGTTCCAAATTACCATAGTATAGTCACTCACAAATGATTTAACGTACATTCAATCATGTTTAGTTCATTTACAGAAAGAAATACGTTCAAACTAGTGTTGCTTTGATAGCCTTGCTGTTTTGTAACACGCAAATTACTTTTGTATTATTCAATGTCTGTCGAGGTATTAGCTAGAGAAGTAGTTGTTTCAAAAGTGATTTGTTCTTGTTGTCTTAATAAGACTCATTTGTTGTAGATTTTACGAAAATATTTTCGTGTTTTTTCTAATTATTAGTGAATTTTCTACAACGTAAAGAACTTATATATTTTTATTACTTAGTCATTGTTTTAGTGAGTAAAATTTTAAATAAACTTTTTGTAACCACCTAGCAGTAATAAAAGTTTTTAATTTGTTTTATCGTCCTTCGGATTGGATTATTTTGAATACTCATTTCTAAATTATGTAATCTTGTAATCTATCAATAAGCTCTTCGATTATGAAATTTAATGTAATGTAATGTATTTATGAATGCAAGTAGTCCTATTTATAATAAACTAAACTAAAAGGTAAGCAAAATGACTTCTCGCGTAATCATAAATCGCGCGCAAAATAAATACAAGGTTAATAATGCATTTAAATATACTATATTGAACTGTAGCAATTAAATGTTTATTGTGTCCGTGAATTTACTTACTATATATGTATATACAACGTGTCCACGTAAGTATGCAACATATGGGAAACTTTTTTATTATTAATTTCTCAGAAAATTTTATTCTTTATAAAAGTTGGTGCTTGATCTTAAACATATAAAAAAGACAAAACAAATGATATACAGTTTTAATCAACAAAAAAATTGAATTTCTTTGAAATTAACAACCTTAACGATATTATTGATTGAATAAAAATTACTCAATGTGATCCCCTTCCCTCTCAATACATAAATTTGTTCTTCTGTTATCTCTGATTACATTTTCAAGAATATTGAAATATTTCTAATTTTATTTTCCAAATCCTCTAAATTTCCAAAATGCGAGCAGGTCGTGGAAATCTTGATGTCTTCCAATCCATTTCTCATTAAATTTTTCATTTAAATATTCAACTTCAACACGAGTACTATGTGCAGGTGCCCCATCCGGCATAAACCAAAGACAATTTCTTGTAGCCAAAGGTAACATGTTAAATTCATTTTCCAATTCCATATTTAATAAAATGGTGATGTGGCCATCATAGTACTTTCCCTATATTTTACTCAAAAACTATGAGGTTTACGCAAAAATGCTATTCTTAATAATTTGTGCACTTTTGAATTCCCTACAATTGTTTGTTATATAAATTTTATGTAACTTTAGTTTAGTTTAATAGCAATTGGCAAAAAATTTCAAAATTTTCAATTTTTATTTATTTTCTCGAAAGTTAAGAATTTTATAAAAAACATGTTCGAATAAAAATTATTCAGTTTTTAATTCCCTTAAACTTTTGTTTGAACCGTTTCTTAAAATTTTTCATATTTAGAGAAATATCACCAAAAAACCAAAAAACGCCTCGAGTAAACACCCACTTCCGGTTTATGAATATTTACCAAAAGCTTTGCATTTCCAGTTTTTAACGACCAAACCTTAAGTTTAAAGTTTAATCCCAATCATATCATTCGTTTTTGAGATACAGCGCCCACAGACAGACACATTCACGAAAACATTACTACTCTCAATGGTGATGTGGCCATCATAGTACTTTCCCTATATTTTTCTCGAAAACTATGAGGTTTACGCAAAAATGTTGTTCTTAATAATTTATGCACTTTTGAATTCGCTACATTTATTTGTTATATCAATTTTATCTAACTCCAATAGTTTATTAGCAATTGGCAAAAAATGTCAAAATTTTCAAATTTGATTTTTTTTCTCGAAAGTTAAGAATTTTATGAAAAACATGTTCAAACAAAACTTGTTCAGTTTTTTATTTCCTTTAAATTTTGTTTGAACCGTATTTTAAAATTTCCCATATTTAGAAAAATTTTACCAAAAAACCAAAAAACGCCTCGAGTAAACAACCACTTCCGGTTTATGAATGTTCACCAAACGCTTTTTAGTTCCAGTTTTTAACGACAAAACCTTAAGTTTGAAGTTTCATCTCGAACAGATAATTCGTTTTTGAGATACAGCACCCACCGACAGACAGACACACACACACACACACATACAGACACAAAAAATTTTTTTCTAGAAATTAGTGTTTTGGGTTCAGGGGACCCCAAAACGGATATTTCCGCAAAAAAAATTTTTGAAAAAAAAATCACGAAAACAATACTCCCCCTATATACTACGTGTATAGGGAAAGTAAAAATTCTAAATATTTTTCTGACTTTAAACTCTGCTGAAATATGTATGGCCCTATAATATTTCTGTTCAAATCCTAAATGTTGGATTTTCAGTTGACCAGAAAAAAATCTTCTCAGGAAATGTTCTATCAATTTCTATTTCACAAAATTCAGAACGATTGTCATAATAATGTTCTTGCAAAGTCTGAACATATCTTGGTTTAAATGCTTTAAACTTATTCAGCGCTAATACCTTATAAACCGTTGACTTCCCCAATCCTAAACTCCTGGCACATTTTCGAACAGATATTTGATGATTTTCAACCATGCTTTGAAAGATACCCAACGAATTCTCCACATTTCTCACGTTCTTTTTTTATTTTTTTATTAACACCAACTCTACTCTGTCTTATAAAGTTAATGGCAGAGCACATAATTTAGAAGGCAACTCTTAATAAATTACTAATTAATTATTTTTAATAATAAATATTAATGACAGATACGTCAAAACTAAGAATACTTGACAAAATTCGCTTAAAAAGTGCAAAAGTTATAAAAATTGTTCATTATCTTGCTAATATAGCGTCGAATGTCATTTGTTTTGTCTTTTTTGTATGTTTTCGATCAAGCATCAACTTTTATAAAGAATAAAATTTTCTGAGAAATTATTAATAAAGAAGTTTCCCATATGTTGCATACTTACGTGGACATGTTGTATATACACTATTGTTTTTATACCATTATATCTATTTGTAATATTTTTAGATGCTTTAAACCACCTCATTTACTTTATTGCCATAAAAACAGTATAATAATAATAATATCCATTATCGTTAATAGTTAACATAGTATCATTATACATTTAATCATTAATAAACAATATGTATTTTTGTACTAAATATATTTTGACTTTTTGACCTAATTATATTGTTTTTATCAGAATTTATTTTTATTGTAATATATACTTAATCACTTATTTATTTTAAAACTCAAATTGAAATATGCATGAAGCTCTAAATTATGCAAAAGATTATTGAATATTCAATGAAACAGTGTATACACAGACGCATTGATTTGAATATAAAATTATTTTGTACGTCCAACTACAGAAATATGATACTTAGTAATTTTTTAAGAACGAAATAGGTAAATATTACTTTCCCTATATAGTATATACAGGGTGAGTTTTTTTCGATGTTCTCTATGGGGATCTCGGAAACTATAAGAGATAGAGAAACGCTTAAATGGGGAAAGAAGTGTAGATTTATGAGACGAATAAAATTCCACTTTCAATGTTTTCAGAAAAGTCAAGGGTAACTAGATATTTTGAAAAAAGTAAAAAGTGTCAATTTTTTCAAATCAATCTATCTCGGTTATTATAACAGATAGGAAAAAACTGTAAAAGACAAAGTTTTAGACAATTTTATGTAGGTTAATAAAAAATAATCAGAAAATTTTTATCGCCATTATTTTCCGAAATATGACGCAAACTTTCATTTTTTTAATGGAAACCATAGTTGGCTGTGACCTCATTCAAAAGGTATTTTTTTTCTCTTTAATCCAATACGGCTTATGACATAGTTATTTCTAAAAATAAGTGAGTTATAGTCATTTTAAGTTTTATTATAAATAAAAAATAAGTAGCCATGAAAAAGATGAAAGTAAAACAATTGCAGTTGTTTATAATAATAGCAATATTGTAATTATTAGTTCTACAAAGTTAAACAAAAATGAAAAACCAGCATAAGAATAATAATTTTGTAATTATCAAATGACCTTCCGTATGTGGTATAAACCCATTTGTCAAGAGGATAATACGTTTCTTACAAAAATATATATGTATACATATGTATTTAAATAAGAACTATAATAAAAAGTGGATTAACATTTTAATTTTGGCGGAGATTTGAACAAAAAAAAAAAATAATGAAAATTTATCATTCTTTAATTGAACGTGTGAGGGATTGTTTTAATAAATATGTATAAATGGAACTAAGGTTGTTTATATCTTGTTTTGAATTTACTGTGTGGGGCCTATTATTTATGTGGCACATTTCAAGGAAACATCTTTGGAATTGGTTGTTGTCAAATTCCAGAATACTAGGGGCATTGAAATTAAAGTGATGGCCGGTAATACTTGCATGTCTGCTTAAGACACATGCTTCAGGTTTGCATTTTATATCGCTCTTATGAAGCCTAATACGAGCTTCGAGCTTTTGTGCCGTTTGCCCTATATATATTGCATCGCAGTTAGTACAGTTGAGTAAATAGACAACTCCACTAGCACACTTAATAGGTGTTGGATCTTTGAATTTAGAAAGGGAATGGTTGATCAATTTAAGATTGTATGTAGAGAATTTAATGCCATGTCCCCTGAAAAGGGGTGAGATCCTTAATAAATTGAATATTCCTATATACTATCGGGGTAGTTGTTCCGGCCTCTTCAGTAGTGACGACGGCAGAGGTAACATTATTTGGAGTTGAAAAGAGAAGTTTTTTAAGAAGTTCGGGAGGGTATACATTTTCAAGAAGAATGTTATACAATAATTTAAGATTTTTGTGATGAAATTGAGGGTATGATGGCCGGAGAATTCTGTTTTTTAAAACAAGGATGATGTTGTTTTTTTTGTTTTTCTGGATGGTAAGAGTGATATTGAATGTAACGATCCGAGCTAATTGACTTCCTGTACTATAAGAATCAATAATAATTTCTTGGTTCTCATTTCTTATTGCTTTACAATCTAAAAACGGAACACTGTTATTTGATTCAGTTTCGATATTAAACTTTAATAAATCATCAAAGGAGTTAAAAATGTTTAAGATATTATCTACTTGTGAAGATGGAATTGTTGTTATAATATCATCGACATACTGGTATAAAAATGGTAAGTTGAAATTAAATTTTATGACGATGTAGTGAAGGAGGGAATTCATTACTATTTCTGCAATTATAGGGGAGAGAACTCATCCCATAGGTGTTCCAGGTTGTTGTAAATAAAATTGATTTTGGAAAACAAAATAAGTGTTATTAAAAATGAAAGTTATTATGCGGAGAAAAATGTCTTTCGGGATAGGAGTGTTAGTTTCTATTAGATTCCAATTATTAGATATAATATCTAGAACTAATTCTAAAGTGATGTTCGTAAAAAGAGATGTTACATCTAATGATACTATCACAAAATCGAGGGGGAGGACAGTGTTTTTTATTTTTTCGGCAAAATCAAAAGAGTCTTTAATTCTGAATTTGTTGTATGAGCTAAAAGAAGTTTCAAAAATGTTTTTAATAAATATTGATAGTTTTACAGTAGGACAGTTAATACTTGAAATAATAGGTCAAAGAGGAGTGTTTTCTTTATGTATTTTAGGGAGTCCATAGAATTTCAGGGGAACTGAGTTATAATGTTTTAGGGATTTAGCAGTTTGTGCAGAAATATAATTGTCAGATTATATATTTTTTACTATTTCATTATGTCGTTTTTCTATACGTGTAGTGGGATCTTTATTAAGTTTATCATATGTTTCACTATTATTTAGGAGTTCAAGGGACTTTTCAATATAATCTGCTTTATTCATTGCCATTGTTACATTACCTTTGTCTGATTTGGTAATTAGGAGGTTAGGGTTTTCTTTTAGGAATTGATTTGTGGCTTTCTGTATATTATGAAATTCAGATTTGTGTGATTTATTAAAGTTAATGTGATTCGTTATTAGATTTGTAACTTGTGCGCGAGTAAATTTTCTTGTACTCTCTGGAATGGCTTAGATAGCATTTTCACATTCCGCTAAAAGTTTGTAAATAGAAATATCTTTGTTCGTGACTTGGAGGCTAAATTTTGCACCAAGTGCTAAAAATTCGGTGATATCAGTTGGAATATCTATGTTTGACTTGTTAATAAACCACTTATTTACCGTAACTGTGGGAAGACTCCTACAAGTAGTCTTCCCACAGTTACTTCACAAGTAGATAATATCTTAAACATTTTCAACTCCTTTGATGATTTATTAAAGTTTACTATCGAAACTGAATCAAATAACAGTGTTCCGTTTTTAGATTGTAAAGTAATAAGAAATAAGAACCAATAAATTATTCTTGACTGGTACAGGAAGTCAATTAGCTCGGACCGCTACATTCAATATCACTCTTACCATCCAGAAAAACAAAAAAACAACATCATCCTTGTTTTAAAAAACAGAATTCTCCGGCTATCACACCCTCAGTTTAATCACAAAAATCTTAAATTATTGTATAACATTCTTTTTGAAAATTTATATCCTCCCAAACTTCTTAAAAAATTTCAACTTTTTCAATTTAATAATGTTTTTTATCAACAAATAACTGGCTGCCCTATGGAAGGTACCATCAGTCCTTCCATAGCTGAAATTGTTATGAATTATCTGTTACATTTTTGCTCTGCTCGGGTCTCTTTCCAATTTCCTTTTATTTATAAGTATGTAGACGATCTGATATGTGCCGTTCTGGCTAACGAAGTAAATAACACATTAGACATTTTTAACTCTTACCATCCCAAATTACAATTTACTGTAGAAACTGAAAAAGAGGGAACCGTACCCTTCCTGGATTTAGTATGTAGATTACCTAATAATTCCATCATTTTAGATTGGTACATTAAACCGACGAGTTCAGGAAGGTACATCCCCTTTGACTCTTACCATTCGAAAAAGTACAAGTACAACACTGTTCCCGCTCTGAAAAATAGAATATTGCGCATCGTACATCCATCTCTCCATAATGTGAACTTGGCAAAACTGTTCCGCATATTACGTAATAACTCGTATCCCCCTGTATTGCTGAAGAGACTTTTGTACCGCTCCCATGATCGGACAGTTGAACCTCGCGAGGACCCAGTTGCACTAGATGAAGTGGCTTTGCCGGAAACACGTACATACCAGACTCTTCCGTATATTGACTGTCTTTCTAACAAACTTACTAATATTTTCCGCTCTGTTTCTCCTAATGTGGTGGTAGCTTATAAGAACTCTAATAGTCTTTCTTCACTTTGCTTTTCCCGTTTAAAAGACCCTATTTCCCCTTTCCAAAAACATAATGTAGTATATTCTATTAAATGTCTAACACAACACAAAAGTGACGTCAAGCACAAACGATCTACAGGTCTCAGTGTACATTGCAACGACACTGACCATACACCTGACTATAATAACACCAAGGTAGTCACGTCAGAACGTAACACGTTCAAGAGAAACTTTATCGAAATGTGCCATATACATTCCAAAAAAAAAACGTATGAATTTCAAAAAAGACATCGACGGACTAAGTAACATATACAGTAATCTATTATCATTACATAACTCCTAATCCCCCTTTTCAGAATTCCCACTCTCCATTGTATTCAGTTCTCATAAACTTTTTCTTCCCCCTGTCTCATTATGTATTAGTCTCGGTCTATATTTTTCTTATTATCCAGTAATTATTGTTTTCTTTCTTCCCCTCTATTTTGATATTCTTCTCTCCTAAGCTCAGCGCCATATTTCTATCCCACATAACATTATTCCTCCTGGTTTCGTCGTCTATAATTCTAAAATAATTTTCCTTCTGTTTTTTACTTTCACTTTCATTTTCCTTTCGTGCTCTGCGTGTGTAAGATGAGTTTCCGTCATTTCCACCGCTGGTTCCCCCTCGGTATCATCAGATATAGCGACCTAAATTGAGGGCTTATGTTTTCGGGTAATGGTTAGGGTCACTCCTAATAGTTACGCGCAAATTTCTCTTTTTTCGTCGCTCGGGGTCGCTCTGTTCCCGATCTCCTTGGACCCGGCAACAATTGTCTCTTTTCCATCTCAGGCTGGATGCGAGTGGTTCCAGTGTACATTGTACTCTGTCTTTTTTATCTTGGTGTAAACCTGACTTTTAATTTCACCATTTCTAAATTGTCAATATGCCGAACAAGTTCCCCCCCCTCTTTTGCCTCTCTTCACATTCAGTTCGCGACACTGTCTTGTCCGGTCTGGTCAGATGTATTCATTTTGAATTAATTTTATCTAATAACATCGTCAACATTTCTTATTATTTTACCAAACAGTGAATAAACTGCGCAATTTTCTATTTTACTGTACTTTTAACTGATGTCCTCAAATATGGAAAATACGAAATCTAACCTCAAAATGTACACGTGGTCGCACCTCACGTAGGATTTACTCTTAATTGTTTTAATTGTTGTTTAATTATTGTAATTATAAATGTAAATTCTGTATTATATTAATGTACAAACATTTTTAGGCTCTGAAGATGCACACATGTGTGTGCGAAACGTTAGCTAGGTTCATAACAATATAGAGGACTTAAGCAAAAAACTGCATCTTTTATTGCTACCTACATTTCGTCTGGACTTGAATCCCATTACTCCATTCTATTCTACATCATAACGTATATATATATATATATATATATATATATATATATATATATATATATATATATATATATATATATAACATGCTCTTACTACGGGATAGATTTCGTTTCTTTTTATTCACATTATTAAATTGACATTTATTAGCAAAACACCAAGTTGGTCATTATTTTTTCATACCAACACGATGAACCCATGAACTACTGGATGGTTTTATAATACCCCGTTTCTCCATATCCTTTACGATTGTATTAGTTTCATCTATCTTTGATCTTGGTTGTCCTCTGTCTAGTTGAGCAAGAATTTTGTATCTTAATTTTATTGGTCCTTCCTCTTTGTTTACTATAAAATTTATTGTACTACAACTTCATAAAAATATGATTTTTATGTGGACTAATAATAATAATAATAATAATCTTTATTTTCAAAATGTCATTTACATGTTACAGAGTGAAAATTGTGTCAGAATAATGGTACAATAAACTATTTAAGTTAAATACAGATTACTAACTATATATATATTAATTATACTAATTCTTAATCTATTTACAAAATATATACATAAATATGTAGAATAAAATATTATATATTTCAGATATGATTATTTAGGTTATAATTCAAAAATTCTTCGAGAGAATAAGGTTCACATGTGATTAAATAATTTAATAAGTGACACCTCAATTGTTTGTACTTATTTTTCGAGATTTTTATATTATTGGGAAGGGCGTTAAATAGCTTGATTGCTGAGTAATGTACTGCATGCAAGTTTATGTTGTGGAACAATATAATTATTTGTTCGTGTATTGTGTATATACAGTCTGTTGTCACTTCCTTTTAATTGTTTATGGTAAAATAAAATTGTTTCTAATATATACAAACCATAAAATGTTAATATTTTATTTTTTTTTAATGTTCCACGACAAGACTGTTTATAATTTAGCCCGTATATAATCCTAATTGCCTTTTTTTGAAGGATACAGATTTTCTTGGCATGTGATTTGATGCCCCAAAAAATAATAGCATACCGCATTGTGGATTCAAAATTAGTGAAGTATACCGTTTTTGCCACTGATTTTGTTAAGTATCTTGATATCTGCCTTAAGGTGTAAAACAAGAATGAAATATAATCGACTGAAGGTCTGAATTTATACCTGAGGTGGATTAGTGAAATCTACAGAAATCATTACGTTCGGGATTAAGGAAAATATTTCATTCTTGTGTCAGCTGCCGTACATGTCTGAGTAAGTTATTTATATTTCATTATATTTATTATCATATTTCATTATATTTATTTTAGTAAGTGTTTTTATTTGTATTTAAAATCAATTTTATAATAAAGCTGTACTGAAGAGAGCGAAAGTTCGAAGCACGTGTCTGCAGATGATTATAAACTTGAATGCTAGATTTTTTAATTGCTTTTGCTAATTTAATTTAATGAAATCAGTTTAAATTCATTTTTGTGCATAATTTTTCATGTTATAGTCATACTTAAACAATCTAAAATACATTTTATCATTTATTAGTTTATTCAACAGAAATAATTTCATTCAAATTAGTGTTGCTTTGATAGTTGTACTATTTGTAACACGCAAATTAACTTTGTTTTATTCAACGTCTGTCGAGGTTTTAGCCAGAGAAGTAGTTGTTTCAAATTCATTTGTTTTGTAGTCTTAGTAAGACTCACTGTTGTAGATTCACGAAATGTTTTCGTATTTTTAAATTTATTATAATATTATATTGTTAAACGATAATATTTTAGATGAAAAATAAAAATACTTTTACTTAGTTAATATCACAATGGTTATTAAATAGTGACTGCAGTTTCGATCAAACAATGATCATTATCAAACTATGAAAATACTTTTATTTTTTATTTTTCATCTAATTAAAATGTATCACGAAGTAAGTGCCTACAACCTCAATCAGATAATATTTTAATTTGATAATAAATAGATTTTTACTGTTGGGATTTATTTTAGTTTTAATCGCTTACATTATACTGTTACTTTAGAGGATGGCCCCCGTCACTCTAAAGCGTCATTAATTGTATCCCAATAGTGAATGGTACCGGTCACGCATCCAAATCTCCGTCGGTAATGGGCAAATAATAACTAATATTCATATCATCGTATATGTATTATATATATTACAATTAAAAGGAAGTGACAACAGACTGTATATACACAATACACGAACAAATAATTATATTGTTCCACAACATAAACTTGCATGCAGTACATTACTCAGCAATCAAGCTATTTAACGCCCTTCCCAATAATATAAAAATCTCGAAAAATAAGTACAAACAATTGAGGTGTCCTTATTAAATTATTTAATCACATGTGAACCTTATTCTCTCGAAGAATTTTTGAATTATAATTGGATCATTTTGATGTGGCTAACATGTTTTTTTCAACAAGACGGTGATACATGCCATACAGTTCGTGAAACAACTCAATTTCGTTTTGGTGATTAGAATTAGCCCTCCTAAATCGGGTTATCACACCATTAGATTTTTATGAATTTACTTGAAGTCAAAGATCTATACCAATAAGCACACAACAATCGGTACATTGCCGGAGGAAATGAAACGCTGCGTCAACGAAATTTTGCCACATTTATATAATAGTTTGTTTAGATCATTTGTATCTCTCTTTTCCTCCGGGCTCCTATTATAAACAAAATGTAATGTTAGTTTTAAATTTCAATTAAGTATAATGGACCTTATATAAGAACCAATTATTGACCACCGTTAAATCTAATAGGTGAAACAAAATGCGGTAGTTCCACTTCCTTGATCAAATTTTTGTTCAATCCATTTCAACCTAATCATAAGAATAGTTGCGACCGCTACTACATAGTAATTCATGATAAACACTAAACTAACATACTTACGATACTATGTTTTTTCCACTAAAAATATAGATTGTAGGAGTTAATTTTTAGACTTAATTTTTAGACTTTTTGCAACGTTTCGACCAAAAACTGCGATAATGCTAAGTGGAACTGTGCTATTTATACCTGCGGTGTTGGTGGTTCACATTTGGTGAAGGAGGCTTCTTGTAATTGGACCGGTGGGGTTAACAGGGATTTGGTTGGTGTTACCTGTAAGGATTAAAAAGTGTGGTGCGGGTGATGAGGTATGCATTTTGCAAAAAAATGGTTTTCCAAGTAGGGGTAGTCGTTGGGCGTCGTCGCGTTTATTAAGATTATCGGTGAGTTTTTATATTACAATTGCCTCGCGGATTAACCTCTTAATGAAATGATCTAATACTGCAATGGAAGATGTCGAAATTTATCTTGTTTGGTCGATTTAGGATGTTCCGCTAGAGATTAGGATGGTAGATCTTTTTCGACGGCATCGATCTGTTCGTCTCGCTCGTTCAAGCGTCTGTTGGTTTGTCCAATATAAACTTTATTACAGTCGGCATACTGGATTTTGCATACTCCTTCATTTTTAAGAGCACTGGTGTCTTTTGGGAAATTAAGGAATTGTCCGATTTTATGCGAAGTGGTAAAAATTGTTTTCATATTGTGTCTTTTTAGTATTTTGGAGATTTTGTTGTACCTAGTATATTCGGAAGAAATGTTATGTTTGAAAATTCTTGAGACTAGTCGGTATTTTTGGCTGGATTTTTGTTTTAGTAAGAGTGTTACAGTGCCTGGAGAGAAACCGTTTTGGATAAGAGCTGTCTCGAGGGTGGCCTATTTAGATTTTATTTATCTGTTAGTCGGAGGGACTACATCATGGAATTGATATGAAATCGTGATCATAAAAATTGTTACATTGTGCTAAAACTAATTTCAAACATGTAACGACAACTAACAGTTATTTAATTAAATACCTGGTGATGCTTTAGTACGAGGAGTAGTTGATTTAACTGTTAGTTGGTTTTTGTAGTTTTGACATTGTAATAATGTAAAACTACGGTGCAGAAACGCTCAAAATAATTAATTCTAATTATTAGTTTTATTAATGATTTAGCCTTTTATAATTATTTAGAATTAAATTTAAAAAATCTCTTTTTGTCGATGCTTTCAATAATCTATTGATAACCACGATTAAAGCAAGTATCTGAAATTAAAGACTTGGTGTATTTTTCACATTCAAACTAGATTTCGTAAATCATATTAAAGAGTTTTGTAATAGGTTGAAATTATGGGGTTTATCAATCGACTGCCATAATATCATTATATTTGGCATTAGTTCGACCTCACCTAGGATGAGATTTTTAATCCTATGATTCGTCTATGAGCTTAGTTAACGGAATTGGTACATAATAGTTTGAAACAAGATTAGAGGATTAATGTTTTATTTGTTCAAAACTCTTGCTAAATGAATGTACGCTTTTGTAGACATACTACTAACATGAAATTATGAATTTTAAAGGTTTTAATATATTTTAGTTTCTTGGATAGTTCCAGGAAGGTTTGACAGCTTGTATGTGGTAAAATTAATTTTAATAGCTTATCTTCTAGCTAGGCTGGTAATAAATAAAACTGTCGGTCAAATTGTTATATTAGACATTATAATTTCAAATGTGAATTGCCAACAAAATATTTTTAATAAAATATATTATTTTTTAAATACAATAAATAACTATTACTACAAAAATGCATTTAGTACTTATTTAACAGTTCCGTAATGTACGGAAATAGAATATCTATAGCTTCGTCACTAAATACAAAATCAAAATGTGTAAAAAGTTCATCTTTGACTCTATGTGACGCAACAACGTTTGGTAAGCTTTTAACCAGCTTTTCATAATCCTAAAAATATACTTTTATTAATTACTTGATTGATGTACAATATTACTTACTTTGGATAAAGTGAACCAATCGTTATTTCCATAAAACAAAGCCATAGGAACTCTCATATTTTTAAATTTATATTCAGGCGGTGTCTCTTGGCCGTAAATGTCTAGATTCTTTTGGCCGTGGTCATATTTTCTAAATATATCTGAAAATATTTAATTAATAATGTATCACAGATTATAAATGTTTTGAAATAAATCGATTATGAATACATTCGTAAAATCTCAAACTGAATTCAACTTTTTAAATCAAAATCCTTTTTAATAATAACAGAAGAAATAAGATAATTATAAGAAATCAAACTCGATTGTATTTAAATTAGAAATATTTTTTTTTAATAATTAGTCAAATGTAAGTAAGTAAATAATATTATTGTTTTATTTTAAATTACCGTTCTCTCTAAGTTGTGTACAGAAATAGATTTCGA
The DNA here is from genome assembly GCA_963969525.1 of Ontholestes murinus. Lineage (NCBI taxonomy): Eukaryota > Metazoa > Arthropoda > Insecta > Coleoptera > Staphylinidae > Ontholestes > Ontholestes murinus. Next base: position 5,796 of record CAXAKX010000684.1, on the reverse strand, counting down.
TTCTAATTTCAAAGAAGAAATTAACTATTGAATTGACGAGGCGGATGCATGATGAAACTCTACAACACATTGAAATAAAACAACAAAGTTGCAGTGTTCAACAATAAATGTGAAACCCTCTTAACTGTGTTGTTTTATTTCAAACTATTAATGTAAAAAATAGTTTGGCACTTTTTTCACTTGGTTTACTTACGCTAAATGTTTATTTATATTAACTTTTTATGTACTGAAACAATCCAAGAAATTTATTAACTATTCCTAATGATTGAAGAAATACAGTATGTGAAAAGCTATGAAATGTAAAATCATCCTGAAAATAAGCCACAACTCTACTGGTAAAAACTAATTGAGAAACGTGTCGATACATTAGCAGTGAACTTTAAGCAACATTTAATGCTTAATCATAAAAACTCATACTAGTTTATTCTCAGAGCCTTTTAGAAGACTTCATTACCAAACATATTAGGACTTTGTAGCTCGTGTACATAAACTTTAGCACTAGACTGCACACAATAATAATGTATTGACAATTATTCAAACTTTTATTAACTTCCATCAAAACCATAACACACTTTATCTTAAGTATTCCACTTTGATATATGCTTTTCTTGAGAAACGGATTTTCATGACATTAACTAGCATGTTTTATCTAAGTTACTTGCGAGTAAACATTAAATTCCATTTCTACTACATTATGTTAATCATACTTCATTGTTTTGGCTAAAAATTGCTCTTAATTATTATATTATTTTGGATCTTATAGCGTAGCACAGTTACCTACAGTGAAATGAAGCTTTACACTCAAGGTAAACCGCAAGTCAAGAAAATACCATAAACATGCCATCTAGTGCCTTAGCGTTCCACTAGATCCGTCATTGGCTGGATAACCAACAAATTATAGAATTCACCCAAATGAGCAACGCTAAGACAATATAGGGCCCTTTTATGGTCTCTTTTTACAATTAAAAAATAACCTGCAAGCAAAAGTAGGCGAAGGAAATGTTTTTACGACAAATAAAGTGACGCATGAAACAGCGAAGAAATTTTCAATGAATGTTTGCATACAACGTGAAGGTTTTCACCTTCAAGATGACTGTATCCTTAACGGAAAATTGCAATGTACCTATGAGACCCGAATTGGCTGAAACCGGTGCGTAGATGTTGTTGATAAGAAAATAATAATTTAATGTTTACTCTTGTTAATTTACGCTGGTTACAGTTGTATACACGATTAGCCAAATCAGTGCAACGTATAAAAATTAGATGCCGTTTTACGTTGTCTCTATCCTTGTTTGCGTGTTAATTAATATTAATGAATCGCTTTATATCATAGATATAAATATATATATATAAAAAAATAGACCTTTGGCATATAATCCTTTACACATATCATCTTTCTTACATACTAATTACTTATCTACCCCTACCCAGCTCCCCCCCTTCTACCTCCTCTTCTCATTTCTCTCTCCCTCCCCAACTTCTCCAAAGTCCTTACCCCCGCCCCATCCTCTCTCATCCACTCCATCACCCTTATACTCCCTTTCGCCCCCATCCATTCCTCCTTCACCCACACGCATTCCTCCGCCAAATGCCTCCACGTTTCCTTCCCATGCTCACACAATACACACCTTCCATACTATTCCCACATCCATATCTTCCTTCCTCTCTCTTCCGATCCACACCTCGCCCGTGCCACAATCACCCTATCTTCCCTACTCCATCCCCTCTCTATCAAATATTTCGGTACCCTTCCATACACCTGCCACCTCCCATACATATCATTGTACTCGCTTCTCTCTATCCACCCTTGCCTTTCCTGCCCTTCCACCTCCTTCTCTTTCTCCCTCACTCACTCGTCCACCTTCACCCCGTTCCCTATCCATTCCATTACTTTCGCCTCTGACAAACCTATCCTCTCATACATTTTCCTCCTCTCCCCCTCCATCTACCCTCAACCCCACTCACGCTTGACAACCATATATCCTTCACCAATCTCTCTTCCCCCAATTCCCACAACCTCCTCTCATACCTCACCACCCTTACCATTGCCTCGCATTCTAACCTCTCTCTATTCGTCTCCTGAAGCACTATGTAACTGGGCGTGGACCTTTCCACCCCCAACATGCGCTTCAGGAACCACATCGGCTCCCACTCTATACATTCATACTCTCTCGTCCCCTATACTTCCACTCCATACATCAGTACCGATCTCACACACGCATCCCATATCTTACACGCCACCCTCACATTATTCCTCATCCACTTCCCCCACTTCCCCCATGCTATTCCCCAAGCCTTCCTCGCCTTACTCTGCACCCACCTCACCTGCTCCTCATATCCTCCCGTCCCTTTAAACCAAAACCCTAAATACTTAAAACTTTTAACCCTCTCAATAATCCCCCCCTTCCATTCCAACTCTTTCACCTTTCCCTCCCTCCCTTTATTCCTGAACCTCACCCATTTCGTTTTCTCCACATTCACACTCATTCCTCTCCTATCCATGAACCTCTCCGCCCTTTTCAACATCGCTCTCATTCCCTCATACTCTTTCGCTACCAACACCATATCGTCCACATACGCCAGCATCCATACCTTACTCTTACCCATAACTACTCCCCACTCCTGCCCTTTCCTCATCACCTCTTCCATCTCACTCATATAAACATTAAATAACAATGGGCTTAGCGGGCACCCCTGCCTCAATCCCTCCCACGTCCTGACACACTCCGACACCTCTGACCCCACTTTCGCCACCACCCATGTCTCCTCGTACACTCTCCTCACCCACTCAACCATCCATATATATATACAGGGTTATTCACGCTATACGGCACGGAATATTGTGGCCAAAATACGTGACTTTCAAAAAGTTTCACTTTGGGGATATATGGGGGTCTATTAGGGCTACTTTTTAAAATTAATTTCATAATATACAGGGTGTCCCAAAAACCCTAAAAGTATCAAAGTTGTGTTTTTTTTTAATGAAACACCCTGTATTTTATTGCATTTTTGGATCCTTCGATCGAAATAAGTGTGTGTTTTAATAAGGTTTTTATTACTTAAACCTTAAGGTTTTTGAAATAATTTGAATTTTGTAAAAATTTAACCTAATTTTCATGTTTCAAATACTTAAAAAATAATTAAGTTATGCATACCAAATTTACACTGAAATGTAACAATAGATCATATTTTATTTTCCAAGTATAATAATTTTGACATCTTATACCGGGTGTAAAAAATTGGAATTAAACAAATGAGAACTTTAAATGGCTATAACTTCATTTATTTAAATGGAACGCTATATTTATGAATTTATCAGCAAATGCACGTTTTAATTACCTATCGAATAGTATTTATATCTTAAATGTTAAGTCTTCTCGTTTTTACAGAAAACGCCAAAATATTGTTTATTGCACCGTTTTAGTACTTTTTAAGTAAAAATTTTAATGTATTTAGTTTTCCACCGTATTTAAAAACGTAAGATAATTAATTTAGTCTGTTACTTTAGTTTAAAAAGCCTGTCTTTTGTTATAGTTTTGTTATTTTGCGTTTTTGTGTTAGATCGTTAGTAATCGTTATTGTTTGAACATCGTTGTTGTATTTAATAGTAAAAAATGAAAATTTACACAGATTTTCTTATACTGGGTTTTTTATAACTGACACTTTCTTTAAATTGGTTTAATAGTCTCTCAAAAATTGGCTGGCTTGGGGTGATTTTTTTCTAGAAACCTCTAAGTATAAACTCGACAAGCCAATAAAAAATTTTGATGACATTCTCCAAGCATAAAAATAATGCCAATACCCCCTTCTTTTGAGTAAATCTTCATTTTTTACCAAAAAATACAACAGCGATGTTCAAACAATAACGATTACTAAAGATCTAAAACAAAAACGCAAAATAACAAAACTATAACAAAAGACAGGCTTTTTAAACTAAAGTAACAGACTAAATTAATTATCTTACGTTTTTAAATACGATGGAAAACTAAATACATTAAAATTTTTACTTAAAAAGTACTAAAACGGTGCAATAAACAATATTTTGGCGTTTTCTGTAAAAACGAGAAGACTTAACATTTAAGATATAAATACCATTCGATAGGTAATTAAAACGTGCATTTGCTGATAAATTAATAAATATAGCGTTCCATTTAAATAAATGAAGTTATAGCCATTTAAAGTTCTCATTTGTTTAATTCCAATTTTTTTGCACCCGGTATAAGATGTCAAATTTATTATACTTGGAAAATAAAATATGATCTATTGTTACATTTCAGTGTAAATTTGGTATGCATAACTCAATTACTTTTTAAGTATTTGAAACATGAAAATTAGGTTAAATTTTTACAAAATTCAAATTATTTCAAAAACCTTAAGGTTTAAGTAATAAAAACCTTATTAAAACACACACTTATTTCGATCGAAGGATCCAAAAATGCAATAAAATATAGGGTGTTTCATTAAAAAAAACACAACTTTGATACTTTTAGGGTTTTTGGGACACCCTGTATATTATGAAAGTAATTTTAAAAAGTAGCCCTAATAGACCCCCATATATCCCCAAAGTGAAACTTTTTAAAAGTCACGTATTTTGGCCACAATATTCCGTGCCGTATAGCGTGAATAACCCTGTATATATATATATAATTTTCTGCTTCGATCTATTTAATATTCAAGGCAATATCCATTATGGCAATAGTCATAGTCATTCCTGTCGTCAATTATGTTTTGCTTATTAAATTAGACTAGACCAATTAGTTATTATTGATTTATGACGTCTTTAAATAAACAGATAATATAACATCCTACAGAAGCATTTAAGGAAATCATAAATTTACGGTTAAAAATATGCCACATGTAAATGCCTACTTAAACATTTTATATGAAATAAATAAGTAACTTTTTAAAGTGCTTATTTATTAGTAAAATCAACATATTTCTTACCTGAATCCACAATTTGCGAATAATGAATCAGTTGTTTCATCGCAGCACCTGCAGGTGCATTTGATAAGAGAAGAGGTACCGTAGTCTGAAAGTTTAATTATAATATAATAATGATATTAATATATTACTTTGTAAAAGTAATAAGAAGATTGCTAATGAAATTGAATGCATATTCTTAGACACTGGTATTATCAAATTAAAGAAACTCTTAAGCACATAGTTTAATAATTACTCAATTTTATATTAATACTATCAACATACTGTCAACATTAGGTTACAAATGCAAAGTCAAATTATTTAACGTAAATTGTACGAAGTAATGCAATAATTATTGAAATAGAAATTATTGTATTGTAAATCCTTTCGAACCAGAGATATTCCTGCTCTTAAAATAAAAAAAATATATCCCAGGTGCTCTACTTCTACCGACTTAACACGTTTACTTAAAAAGTATATCACAGGTACTCTACTTCTTCAGTAAGAAAGATTACTTTATTTGAGCTTAGTTCCTAGAATCTCGTCATCACACCTCTCTAAAGTGATCCCGAAAAATTCCACATACGACTATATTATCAAGGTATTCCAGATAAATCTATCAAGACCGGTTTTTAGTGTCATCTTTAGTTGAACACCAATGCCATAATGTGCATTGTAAAAACCAAATGTCTGTTTGTTTGTTGTTTATTGTGCCAAAATATTACAAAGAAAGTACTTACACTCGTCAAAAAGGAATATCTATATAGACATAAATACGTGCATGCACGAGAATTATATATAAATATATAAGATCAAATGTACAACTAAAATGTGTAGGTGAAAAAATCATTTATGTTCACTGAGCAGTTAGACAAT
>CAXAKX010000683.1:0-104188 GCA_963969525.1 Ontholestes murinus | reverse complement strand
GTATAATAATAATTATTTAGTGTCTTTTAACAATTAATTTTTAACTTTATTATAATTCATATATATTCATATTTGGAACAAACAGATATCTTGTTTGTATTAGGATTTTGCAAAGAAAATTATTTGAAAAGTGTTAGATGTTGTTTTGATTTATTTTATTAATTGATATTATTTAATTTTTATTCAATTGAGTAAGTTTATTTACTTATCAATGAGTGCATAATGAGTATACTATATTCATATTTTATTTTTTTGTGCAAAAACCGTACAAGATATCAAAATGTAGTAAGAGTCAAAAAAGTTTTTAAATGTAATGCCCTTTTAAGTAAATTTTGGATTTTATTGGATGCACCAATAAAAAAATATTTTAGTTTTTAAGCGGTGGTACTACTGTTTCTTATACTTCCTGTCAATCACTAATGACCACAATAACTGAAATGATGTATGATATTATGGTACTTATTAATAATAAATTTCATTCAAATCAAATAAAGCGTTCAATTGTTATAAACAAAAGAAATAAAAAATTTTGAAACTTTGAAGCCAAATTCCGGCTTAATCGTAAATTTTTGGATATAGATAAGTTGCGTTAAATCGTCATATTTTGACCCCAGGAATCTATGGTCCAGCCATTTCCCCGCATTAACGGGACACCCTGTATATTAGATATTTATGGATATTGAGGAAAAAGGTTCTGTGTGTCTAGGGAAGAGAGCTTTAGATTTGTTAAGGTTATATTTAAATACGCCATTTTGCAAACCAGGTATGTATGATATCTGTCATGCTCTGTAGATTGGTTTGGGAAGTGTAGGAGCATTGGTAATTAATGCAGTATAGTCGGCGTAAAGAAAAGATGTATTTATTGAAATATTTTGGATTAAGATTGTATAGGATGGGCGAACCTTATAAAAGATATTGCTCGGGAGTTGGAGAAGGAGATGCGGAGTTTGATTTGAAGAAAGCGGTTGTCTAGGAATTTTTTAAAATTTATCTGCAAAATCATGTTGCTGTATGCAAAAAATAGTAAATATTTATTTTTTTAAAGATTTCTGCTGATCTTGTCAATTTTACATTTGATATACGTGGAAGAGAGATTAAGTTGACGTTCTAATCTTGTAAGTAGTTTGAAAGTATGTCCCAAAATTAACGCAAGATTTGAATTAAATAGAAAAGACAGGTTTTAATATTTCCTTTAGATAGCATATAGACCCATAAATAATTAAATATGTAATAGTGGAGTCCTTTGTAAAATTGTTTATAAGGTTGTTTGTAAAAAAAATTGTATTATAGTGTGAAAATGACAGAAAATCTGTTGAAACTATAGTCACAAATAAAGATTAATAGTATGTGATATATAAAATAGGTATTTACAATCATTTATATCCATAAATAATTGTCATTTTGCATAAAATTTAATTCTGAATTCAAATAAATGTTCGTATTTAGTCAACTGTTATTACTCTATTTAAGTAAAACCAATTACATTTAACACTTAATTCTTATTTATTCTAATTATGTCCGTTGAAATTTATTATGACTGGAAAGTTCAACGGAACTTTTCCCTTATCCTTATTGTTTCGTTTTCTTCCGCGGAGTTTATAATATCGGGAGTGTGTGTTTTTTAGAAAGACTTTTATAATCACGAGTTTCCATTTTCAGAAAGTTTACCCTCACAGCTTCGGTTTCCCTTGCTTTTTATGCTAATTACAACGGGCATGCCTTTTCTTAACATACTTGTTTATTTATGGGACAATTTTAGTAGAGCCGTGTGTAAACATACGTTTTGCGAAAACCACAGCTTGTGCGTGATGAGAAATAATATGCGGTTTTTCTCTCTCATTTTATTTTCACTACGCGGGAAATTTCACTAGGATGTTCCAAATTGATTACAACTACAATTTTACAAATTGTATAATATTAAAATTTTATAATTAAGGTAGTGTAGCTAAATTATTATTTAATTGCTCTTTTTTTGTTAAATTATCTACAAATCAATGCATTATTTTTTTTTTAATTTTAAATTATATAATTTTACAACTGTATTGTCTGAAATAATAAAAAAAAAGTAACAAGATTAAGATAACGACACTGTCAGATTTTCATATTTGGTCTATTTTAAATACTATATATGTTTCGCCACACTGTGGCTCATTCAGGTGAAGAAAATATATGTAGTGTTTAAAATAAACCAAATTTGGAAATCTGACAGTGTCGTTAATCTTAATATTGAAACTAAATTTTCAGCGTCTAAGTGCCTCAACAATTAATCAAAGTAACAAAAAATACTTAGATAATACAACTGGATAATTATTTGATATACCTAATAATATAAAATGTACAAAAGATTAAATTTGAAAAATGTATTACACATTAATATCAGTATACAGTCTGGCAGAAAGACCATGGGTCGATAGCCGTGAAGAAAATCAGCTACGAATATTATTGTAAATACCTCATGTACAAAATAATAAATAAAGATGTTTGTCTCTCTCTCTCTCTCTCAGTATACGGTTTAAATTAAACAATGTCATATTAAATACTAAATCGAGGCAATATTTATATTTAACAAAATGTTTCAATTTGTTAGAAGTATTTTCCAATAAATCATGAAGTATAGTTGATAAATTTCAAGTACATCAAGGAAATGTATTCTTAATTTAAACCACAAGTACTAGATAGATTTGTGTGCCTCTAAACAAAAGTTCACATACGGTGTTCCGAAGTTTATCAGTGACAGCAATAAATCAACCTTCTAAAGTTGCTACATAAATTCTTAACGTATTTAGTTGTTTGTCTCTCTCTCTCTCTCAGTATACGGTTTAAATTAAACAATGTCATATTAAATACTAAATCGAGGCAATATTTATATTTAACAAAATGTTTCAATTTGTTAGAAGTATTTTCCAATAAATCATGAAGTATAGTTGATAAATTTCAAGTACATCAAGGAAATGTATTCTTAATTTAAACCGCAAGTACTAGATAGATTTGTGTGCCTCTAAACAAAAGTTCACATACGGTGTTCCGAAGTTTATCAGTGACAGCAATAAATCAACCTTCTAAAGTTGCTACATAAATTCTTAACGTATTTAGTTGTTTACTGAAGAGGAAATCGGCATGAGCGCAATCGAACCCGCTCGTGTGCGATAGACCACCAGATGAAAACAGAGCGATAATTTAAGGAAGGAGATATTTTTATAGATAACAACAGATTTCCCAAATGAATCAGCAAGCAATGTTATATTATTAGTTTGTGCTTATAATTTATTTCAAGTTTATCTTAATAATAATTTTGTATTGAATATTCTTGAGTGCTTGATTTTTATTTATATTAATAAATTGATAGAAAATATGTGAGTGTGAGAATATCACCTTTATTTGGACAAATATGGGTACATTTATAACAAACACAATTTGATTTAAAATTTGGGTTAATCCGTCTGTTTACGGTGAACAGTGTTATTCGGGTAAAGCAGTGTACAACTGGATCAAGAAATTCTCACAAGGGCGCTCAATAATTGTTGACGGACATAGAAGTGGCCGCCCCGTTCAGATTGCAACAGATGCAACAATTCGACGTGTGGACGAGATGGTTCGAACTGACAGGCGAGTAACAATAAGCAGCATAGCAACTGCAATAGGGTGTTCTAATTTGAATTTCCGGAAAGTTTGTGTACGGTGGAAACCTAGACAACAGTCTCAGGAACACAAAAGGAATTGACCCAACGTGAATTGACGAATTAGGGTGGCAACTTCTTGAACATCCGGCTTAGAGTCCCTACCTAGCCCTAAGCGACTATCGTCTGTTTGGTCCACTTTAAAGGCATCTTGGCGGCAAACATTTCAAGAGTGATCACGATCTTCAACAAGAGGTACGCATGTAGTTCAGACGGCAGCCCAAAAATTTTATTTGTCATTAATAAAGCGATGGGATAAGTGTATAAATGTTGGTGGAGACTTTGTCGAAAAAAAAAACTTGTTTTTATATTACTATATTTTATAATTCCTTTTGTGACCCTTTTTGTGACCTAATGACTGAATTACTCAGATCATACTGTAATCAATAAGAGGTCTACAAATCGATATATATATGTGTACGACTGATTTGATAAAAATGCCTTGGTTTTTGTAGGTTGGTATGTTTAGAGGTTATACCTAATTGTAATAATTTTAAGCTTTTAATTTAGAAACTACAAATTCAAAAAACTCTTTTTAGCTGTGCCAATGTGTAATTAGGAAATAAATTTTAGTTTTATATCTATTGATTCATATTTTGAGTAGTTAATATCACCTAGATGTTAACTAAAATCTTCAAAAAAAATTAAGTAATACTTTTCTACAATTCAAATATATTCTCCCAAAGATTGAATATTTTTGTATGCTATATTTTTGGAATACAAATGGCTCAGATTGAATTATCTTCTCTCTGAATTATATTTACGGCTTAAAATCAAAAAATTTATATCATTTAATTATCATAATTTTATAAACCTTCTAGTTTTTCTGTTATAACAGCTTCTTTTAGGTCAAAGTCTAAAGACTTCTAAAAATATATTTCCTTCGCTACTGCATAATACTACAATCTTGTGGTATTCTCATTCAGATTCAATTATAATTATTTCACTTTAATTTAGTCTTCTAGTTCTAAAAGTAAAAATCCGTAAAAAAATTGAATTTATATTGTAAACAGAACACGAAATCCTCAATGTAAGATAGTACTATGTAGTTTGCATGGTAACTTAATTCTAAACCTTTTTATATCTTACCTTAAAACATAACTGGTTGAAATTTTAAGGATATTTCTTGAATAATTTTCTCACATATCATCTATTGGTGAAACATGATGAAATAATGATTTATTTAATCTTTCATTATTGATTATCATTATGACAAACTTGTTGCTTTTACGAAATTTTTGATGATCTATAAACTATATATTATAAAATACTTATAGTGTAGGTGATTCTTGACATTGGCTTGTGGAGTCCATAAATAAGTTGCACGTAAAGATTTAAACCAAATATTAAAGGAAAAATCATAAGTATACTTAAAATGGTCAAAGGTGTTGAAGAGAGAATACGAATTTTAGATTACTAACTTTGTATTTCGTGCGTCTCTAATGACTATAGTGTATAAACAGTACTGTAGCATATCCCAAAATATTTAACGATGGCATTTCAATTAGAATTGTTATAACATTTTCTACATCATATATACAGACTAGTAATTTTATAGTACTCAGAAAGAGCAAATATTATGTCCTCCCCAATAAGATCGAAGATACCTAGTCTAGAGCTTTTACTATAAAACCCATTTGCTCTAATTTTGAAACTGTATGATTATTCTATTAAGAATCATTATAGACACATTAAACTTCTTTTCTTTCTTCTAAGAATATGCCTGATATATTAATAAATTTGTCTCTACTGATATACTCAAAAATTCACTTGGTTCATTTCACCTCATTTTTTGTTTTAATTAAAATAAAAAATAAAGTGAAACGAAACAAATAATTATGATCTTATTAATAGAAGAGACCCAAACAACGACTATTTGATTTTTATAGTTCTTAGATGTATGACAATGATTTTTTATCTTGTTAGATAATACCAAGTGTTTCTAAATGAATGTCGGAGTTTTAACGCTATGTACTAATTATTATATAAAACTTAAACTCATAATTAATACACGAAATGAAGGAGCAACTCAAACAGTTCTGTTTGTTGGTACGCGCATTCGCTAGTAGCAAAAATGGTGACTAGTGAAAAGAAAGCTTTTTGTGTTTTGTAGTTTGCAAAAACCAAATATGCTGTTACTGTGCAACGTGCGTTCCAGAATAAATTAAAATAAGATTCCTCAAGAGATAACAACATCCGTAAATAGTATCATCAATTAAAATCCCGTCTGCCTTTGCAAAGAGAAGAATACAAATCGTTAAAACCCCGATTTTTTGGGAACACTTAAATAAACACATAAAACATAGGAAATTGGCATAAGTATTAATATTTTCTTATTTTGTAATAATTTTTGTGATATTTTGTTAGGAAGGAGTTCAAAGATATAGTAAATAAATAAATTTAAAGTGTACTTTTAGTTTGATAATGAATAGCTTATATTCGAAACTATAGTCACTGTAATTGTTTAAAATATAGTGGTAAAACAAAGTTATTGTGTCTCATACACAAATCATTCAAGATGTGCCACGAAATAAACGCCTCTACCATCAAATAAATAAATAAATGTTCAGTTATTCGTCAGTTAACATTAGGGGGCAAGTTTCATATCTATCTTATGCTTAGTAATATACATTTTAGATGCAAGTAATATCATTAATCTATTGTTTAAGCATTGCTAGATCCATGTTTGGGTGAATAACTACCGACAAATCATATGGTACTGTCAACACCAATAATTATAATAATTAACATTAATTATTATTCCCTGTCAACATCAGCCACAAACTGGTTTTGGTTTATTTTGGATGTCATCAGCGTGGTAGAAAGTACCCGAAGAGTTATATGCCCCTATAGAAATCTAGAGTTGATTTGAGATCTAAAATAGATCGAAACTGGTCAGTGGCTGTTGCTGACATTAAGTAATAAGTGAGTAAAACTCATTTTATCAACTAGTGTACCAAGTTATGGAGAATAGTTATAGAGAATATTTTAAGGACAGATGTATGGGGCTTACTTATTAACCTAATTAAATGTGATTTAGAGACAGTAATTGAGCATCCTACAAAAAAATCAACCATGCCATTAGATACTAAAATTTTCGAACGTTTTTGATATTCACAGAAACGAAGATTCTAATGATTATAATATCTACAGCATCGTAAGTCTCTAATTAACATAAAAATGTTTCACCATGGGTTAAGTAAGAAATTAATTTTTCGTATCGTAAGTCTTCCTCAAATGTTTTCTAAAGTAAGTAATCAAAAATAATAGTTCAATTGAATGCTCATTATCATACTGATAATTATCTGTCTGTGCATCATTTAGGTTTAGTGAAGGAACCCCTACTACTACATGAACCATATTATATTACATTTAATTTTAAACGTACATAAACCCTTAGATACTATTACAATTCTTATCTACAATTTTGTGGCCTTTTAAATTTAATTAAAAGGCAGCAATAAGTAACTAAAATTTGGTACTTAAGGCAACATAAAAAGTGGCGCAGAAATCAACTCTGTATCCTCTTCTATTCATATACATACATACATATTTTCTGGACTCTATGAAGGACAGGAATATTGTACTTTTTGTCGATGATACAACTTGGCGTATTTAATCTACCAACACGGACATTGTTAGTTGAAATAATAAAGAGTCTTCTGAAGATGACTAAAGTATAGTTTACTACCAATCGTATTAGACTTCATGAAAGCAAGAATTTAAACTTGAAAAAATTTGATCGTAATCATTAACAAAATTCTTAGGTGTATTTATTGACAAGTTTCTAATATGCAATAGCAATGTTAACTATTTAGCTGATAACAAAAACAGCTTCATAAATTTAACGCATTTTTTGCTTTATATAACTGAAACAAGCAAATTAAAAATTATGTTTAATTTGGGATTAATAATGTATAACAAAGCCTCCATCGTAAACGAAAAACAGCTTCACTTTAAAAGCATTAAAAAAATAATCTTAGCTCTCAAAAGCTACTTACTTATTTTGAGAATGAAAAAGCTTTCGGCGCGATTTACTCACACCGGAACAAAAACAAAAACGGGTGACCGTTTCGGAAGAGTGTCTGGCCAAAGCTCAACGCAATTCAAGGGATTTCTTGATGCATTTCGTAACCGTAGATGAGACTTGGATCCACCACTACATACCGAAGATTTTTTGGCATTCCCAAGATGTTATCCTGATCGACTATCTGCAGAAGGGAAGGGCGATCGCGGGGCTATACTATAGCGATTTATTGATCCGATTCGATATAGAAATAGAATGATAAACGGCCTCGTTTGCAGCCGAAAAATATGAATGATGCACCGGCTCATTCATCTATCATCTTCGTGTCCAAATTGAATGAGTTGCGCTACGAATTAGTCTCTCATCTTCCATATTCACAGGACCTAGCCCCTAATCTATTCCCAAATCTGAAAAAATCGCTGTCAGGAAAGAGATTTGCATAAAATGTGGAGGTCATCACCACTACAGATGGTTATTCTGAAGACCTCAAAAATCTGAAGAAGAGACTGGAGCACGTTTGAAAAAGTGTATTGATCTTTGAGGAGACTACATCGAAAAATAATACCACATCGATACCGTATTTTTCTTGTCGATTCCGTAAAAATTTCAGGGCGACCTCGTATATAGCATAGTTATCTACAATAAGTACCGAATTTGTACGAAAATCTGTAAAAAATTAAATCTATGATGATTGTAAGGGTTCAATTTTAAACTTAAAATTTTAATATTTTCGTGTTTGTATATTCTTCATTATTTAATATTAACCAATTATTATTATGATAATAATAAATTGATATTATTGTTAAATGTCAAAAACAGCGTTTTGATCTCTTTGGCGTAGCGCAATTAGAAGCAGGGAAACGTAGTTTTATTTTGGAGTTTTTTAAATCTCCAGGTAAATCGTATTATTAAGTTTAGATGGCACCTTTATGGTATGATCTTAATAATACAATAAATTGATATCCCTGAATCATACTAATGATACAAATACCAAAGATCATATTTACTTCATCATTTATTTATTTTCATTAATTTATTGTTTCTCTACAATACCCTCTTAGATAAATAAAGGAATAATATATTATTACGTAGTTTTCTTATTAATCTTTCTATAATTTACAAAATGCTAGAAGTAAATGTTTTAAATTAAAAGTAAAATAAATTCTGTAAATTCTGATTGAAAATGCATTGTACCGTTTGGAAAATATTATGAGTTATCCATTCTGAAAAAGCATTTTACTTGCATATTTTTTTAAATTTCTAGTGTGCAATATATAATTTTTGTATTTGGTTCGTAATTTTAATTTAATTTGCTATTTATTATTTTATGTGTAATTTTCTTTATGTCTAACTATGAATTAGATTGTATTTTGTGCTTAATACTCAAATACCTTAAGTGTTTGCTATTTTTTAATTAAAGTTGTTCAGTTACTTCTGTGGAGCTACGTTAGTAAAATGGAAATAAATGGTAATTAAGCATTTAAGCATTATTGTTATTAAACTATTGTTTCCCTTCCAACAACAGCTACGGACCGGCTTCTATCTATTTGAGTCTTATCTCAGCGCTATTGAAGACAGGGAAACTTTTTTGGTGAGAGTAGAGGTAATCCATCATGGACACCCTTTTAAGAGGGTAGTGACAAACTCGTATCCACTAAAACTACTCCTCCGCGATCATTGTTTTGACTAGTCTGGTCAGTTCTCAAGTGAATTGATCGCTAAGATTTTGGGGGATCTGGTCATTCTAAATGACGATTGCTCAAGGCTTTGGTGGGCTAATTGAGTACCAATTAAAATCTTGCGTTGCCATCGATGTTTGCTATCATTAGTGTAATGGTATTTTGGAAAGTTTATTCCAAGAGAGAGGGCTTTCATCTAGTTTGCTGTAGAAGTTTAAAGAGATCTCTTTGATGTACTCTAGGGTACTCTAAATCTTCATATCACGGTTAATCTGCGTGTTTCAAGTGTACCACGGAACATTCAGTACACGTCTAAGATCGACATCTTGCGTAGGTTGGAGTTTCTCTATTAGATAAACCCCATATTAGCTTTACTTTGGTTTTTACAGTAAAAATTAATCTCGTATTAATGGCGGGCCACAACTTATCTAGTGAGGCTTTAGCTTTTTAAATTTGAAATGCCATGTTCTCAAAGAACATGGCATGGATAATGGCTAGTCGAAAATTATACCTAGATATTTTATCTCGGCTTTAATCGGAATTAATTTTCCATCGAATGGGTACTGTAGGGAATCAATATTTCAATTCTTGAGGTATGGCCTATTGTAATGTATAGAAACACTCTTATCATCGTTAACCTAAAGTCGCCATTTGTTTGCCTACTGCTCGTAAGTAACGAGAGCAGCTTGCAGGGTTCTCTCAAGATGAACTTTGGTAACTCCTCTACAAATTATAGCTGTATTTTCTGCGTCCTCAGAATGTCGCTTGTATAGATGTTGTAGAGTGTCGGGGACCGAGCAGGGCCCTGAGCTACATCTGCGCATATGTTATGCTCGCTTAAAAGTGTGATGTTGATTTTGCAACGAAACTTTCTTTTCTGAAAAAAATCAAGCGATGACTGATCAAACGAGTCGGGGAAGTTAAGATTAAAAAATGGTGATGTGGCCATCATAGTACTTTCCCTATATTTTTCTCGAACACTATGAGGTTTACGTAAAAATCTTATGCTTAATAATTTGTGCACTTTTGAATTCTCTACAGGTATTTGTTATATAACTTTCATGTTGCCTTAATAGTTTATTAGCAATTGGCAAAAAATGTCAAAAATTTCAATTTTTATTTTTTTTCTCGAAAGTTAAGAATTTTATGAAAAACATGTTCAAATAAAACTTGTTCAGTTTCTCATTCTCTTTAACTTTTGTTTGAAAAGTTTTGTAATATTTTTCATGTTAAAAAAAATATCGGACACAAACAAAAAACGCTTCGAGTAAACACCCACTTCCGGTTTATGAATGTTTACCAAAAGCTTTTCAGTTCCAGTTTTTAACGATCAAACCTTACGTTTAAAGTTTCATCTCGATCGGATCATTCGTTTTTGAGATACAGCACCCACGGACAGACAGACAGACAGACAGACAGACAGACAGACAGACAGACAGACACACACACAGACACAAAATTTTTTTTTCCAGAAATTAGTTTAATGGACTCAGGGGACCTCAAAACGGATATTTTCGCAAAAAAAATTTTTCAAAAAAAAATCACGATCACAATACTTCCCCTATATACTTCGTATATAGGGAAAGTAAAAAGATTTTAAATGGCACGAGTCGATCACGCCAAACCATATGGAACGCTTTCGAAATGTCGAGATGCGGCGGCATCGCGTTTTATCGTAGAGCCCTCAGAGTTGAATTGAGTAGTCACCCTCAAAAGCCAAAAACTGACCTAAGATTCCAGGATGATTTTCTGATCTTCGAGGAAGACCGAAATACGACTCAGTATAATCTTCTCCACTAGCTTGCCTAACACGCTTAGCAAGCTAATGAGACGGTATTTCGATGGAAGTAGCAGCGATTTTCTCGTCTTCAGGATGCCAACCACGGAAGATAACTTCAAGGCGAAGAAAAAACATCTCAAACGCATTACGGCATTCGCGATATTCAATAATACGTATCTATTAGAGTCGAGGTTTTTGACGATTGTTATGGAAATATCGTCGATGCCTGGAGCTTAATAGATTTTGAGCTGCTTAATTTGCTCGTTTGGCTCTTCGCAGGTGGCCAGATGACAAGTCCATCTGCGGTTATTATTTATTAATTATTAATGTATGTTACGACGGTATAACTGATTTCGATGTTTAAATCGACATTATCGCTTGGATTGAGGATAAATTGATGCTCTAGAGTCCGGGAGTACCTCTGCTTTGTCTAGTTCAGTATAGAAATGGATATTCGAATATAATAATGTATGGTTTCCATGATTTTGGGGCTTGAGCGTCCGAAAAACTTCCAAACAGAATTTGGACGACGATTGTTATTTAGTTTGCGTAAGTCGTCTCTGACTTCGAGTGCGAGTCTATTGAATTCCGTACTGTGAGACAAATCAAGCGTGCTCTGCTAATGGCGATGGGTATTTTTTTCTCTATTATCAGAGTCTTTAGCGCACGTGGAATGGCCAGTGGTTCGATGTAGAAGGTGATATTACGAACGTAGACTCGTTAACAGCATTGACATGACTGATGAGAGCTTGTCTCATCTGGGAAGGGAGACGAATAGCTCAACTTTCCTTTGTGTTTATGCCAATTTGTTGACTTAACATCTCTTAACAGATGTTGTGGCTGAATTCAGGTTTGAGACAACGGTTATGTCGAGCACATCAGTTCTATGGTAAAAGGTAAACGTAAGATTACTGATGGAATTTATAAACCCTTAGTTCTCCGTTAAACTACCCTAAGGTGACATCTATTGCCTAAACATTACAGGGATTTCTCTAATTGTGTGATCAAACCAGCGAAAATTAGGGAACTGTTAACAACGACAATTAACAACAATAATAATAAGCTTGTATTATTTATTTTATTGTTTAAAGCTATTTGTATATATTACATTAAAATCAACATCAGAAATTTTTAAAACATAGTTTTGTCTGAAACAATTATAATTATTATATAAATTTATAATTTATACTATTTTATGTATGGTCTAAAATTGTTTAGTTCTAGTGATCACTTTCTATGGATTTATTAGAATTGGTACATAAAAAAACCTTCTAATGATAACATTTTTTTTAGTAGTTTAATGATATATCAGTTTTAAAGGAAATATACTTTTCGTATAATGGCAAGAAGAGTTATTAAACTAGTTTTTGTTTTATATTTTTAACAGAAGTTTAAGGTTCTTTAATCGATTATATTAAGCTACTTTTCAAATATTATTTGCAGAAACTAAATAGAAACGGATGGTGATTTTTTTGAAAGTAGTTCTTATATTGTTTCGGTATCGCTAATATTATTTCTTTATATAATGTGTTTTCTGAAAATTTGTGTAAATCTCTATTTTATAGTTACGAAAATCTATTGAAGAAAAATTATTGTTAAATTCTCTTTTTATAGATTATATTTTTTCGCATATTATTTTGTATATGTCAAAATCAAATTTAATATTGGAATTGAATAATTATTGAGAAAAATTAATTTCTCCGAGCATTTCTGCAACTACTGCACAACTACTCCTCAATTGGAAGATCCTATATAATTATGATGGCATAGCTTCACTGACGAGCTGTGATGTCTGTGATGCACAGACGCGTCTTTTTATTAGAGGTTATACTATAATGGTCACATCTTTCGTTTGCTTAATAATTATATTATATTATATCCATATCTTCAACTGCACTGACGAAAACCAAACTATGTTGAAACTGGTCAGTAGCTCTTGTTGACAAGGAAACAATAATTTAATATTAACATTAAACATTCGTGGTAAAATTTGTGGTTTTATTTATTTCCAAAAACAAATACCACACTGGACAGAAAGCCGAAGAGTAGTTTACGAGTTCCCGTTCCAGGATTGCGAAATTTATTCGTTTTGTTCGAGTAAGACAAGTTTAGCGCACACAAATATTGACCGCCCATCCATCACAAACTCCAGGAGTGAAGTATGCTGATTCAAATACACAGATTCTCATAATAGTTTGCAATTCCCTCGACCGTAACATTCTGCACTGAAATATATCTAAATCCGTTAGTAATATTATCTGTAATAATAAATCTAGGACAAACAATATATACATATAACAAGTTATTTTGAAATTATAATAATTGTAATAATTTTTATACAATAAAAGTACTTAATAATTTGTCTGTATTTTTATTGTATACTAAAATGTATATCGATGTAGATCCCTCAGGAATCAACGATGTAATATTTTTTTATAAAATAATTAATAACATTTAGTAACAATAATGCGAATAGTCTAATTGAATGTTGAAATAATTGATTTTATACCATTATTTATAATCATAATATGGATAACAATATAATGATTTAACCCAACTTATTTGTATCAAAAAGTTTACGGTTAAGTCGGAATTCGTCTAAAAAGTTTTAAAAAAATATTAATTTTATTTATAACAAACAATTCAATCTATGCAGTAATTTATGACCCAAAAGAATTATCACATAATAATGCAACAAACAATATTTAACGTGATTAATTTATAATTTCTTGATAATACATATCTTTAGAAATATATGGTTATAGCACTAAAAATTAATTTTATTTTTACCGTCATATAGTGTTTGTTCTTAATTATGCATCATAAAAATCCTTAACTCCCAAGTATAATATGTAACTGTCTATTTATGCTATGAGTTTTGCCGAATAAATATTTTACAAGTTCGTACGGAGGGCGGATAGTTTTTTTTTTATTTCCTTCCTTGTACTGTAATTGACGCCACCGAAGTGTCAGTCCACCGCTCAATTACACGCCCCGACAAAACAATACCAGTGAATAATTCATTGTGGGATACTTTTATTTCGTGTATTTTTACGGTACTCTTTTTTATTTATATCCGCTTTTTCTTCCACCTGAAATGCGAGAACTAGAGCGGTTACAAAAGAGAAGAGTGAAGGTAAATTGTAACTTGAGTGGATTTGTACTTGAGACGGGCGTTTATATCAAATGTACAGCTTTATATAAAAAATGCAATACGTACATTTAATCATAAAGAATTCAAAAATAATTTAAAAATACATAACCTTTTAAATTTTAAAATGCATAACCTTTTAAATTTTAAATACAAAAATCTTATTATATATAGAAATTAAATAAATGTTTACTTGTAGAGGCAATCACTTTGTAGTTAAATAAGATTAAGGATTCTATAAAATACTTTTATTACATATTTATTATAAATCGTTAATAACAATAGTTTTTCTTACTATTTCTGTATCAAATTTACGTTTGGTGCCATAAATACCATACAGAAATTTTGCGAGGAACGCTGTGCTAGTGCATCTGCTACCTCCGGAGGCTCAGAAATTTTGTTGTCTCCATAAGAATTATAGACAATAGCTATTAACCGCAGATAGCTTGCACTTTTCTCCAGACTTCTATGATTGACATTGAATTTATGTAGTTCTTCCATGATGCATTCTTTGACTGCAAGATTACGTGGTGAGCCACAAACGTTGCAAACGTTAAATGCTTGTTTCTTCATCTGCGATAACTCTTTTCCTCCATGAAACAGAGTGTTTTTTTAATCGAGCCAGAGGTACTTACTTTTCTGCTGCTTAAGTAACGTTGAAATTGATACTGAATAGAGCGGAAGTAACATGAGTTTTCAGGTGATGTTATTTTGTTTTGAAACTTAACTTACTTTGCTAAATCCAGACGTCTGTGTTACACGACCCTTGGAATGTTACTGGATATTATGCTCGGAAAGTGCTCACTTCCATAAAGATCATCAAAGACCTACAACTGGAAATGCGTAGAGAGAGTAGAAGATGATATTGTCAAATATTGCTGAGAGTGAGTCATTTGAAATATTAAAATGTATCGGCTGTCCGGTATTTAGGAGAATTCCTCCGTTATATCTAAGAAGTTTTCGATTTGTTTACTCCTAACGGGATTGTGAATATTTATATCTCCCAGTAACAGATATGGCCTTGGTTACTACAGTATCAAATCTAGAAATTGATTTAGTTCCTTGTTTCCATCTGATAGGTCAAAATTATACACTGTTAAAACACGTTACGGTTTGTAGATCCATACGAAGTGGCAGTTCTTAAAAATGAATTCTTTCTCTTAAGAATATACCAAGTTCTCATCTAGCTCATCGCTGCGGTATTATATCTTTTCTGAGACCGGATAGAGAACTTCTATTGAGAGCGGAAATGGGTTTGTTGTAAAGGGTGGGCCATCTCTTAGAATCTCTTTGAACTACCACTTTATTTTTACTGTCATGATATTTGACATCTGATGTATGACAGTTCGTCAGTAACGTTCGGAAATGTTAAAAATTTACTTTAAATGTAATTTGTGTATTGCAAAAATTGCGTACAAAATTTGGTCGCCGATATGCACTAAATACAAGTGTTCTGAAGAAAGAAAGTTCGTGAAACTAGGATGCTGATGGACCGTACTAAAGCTCCACAAGCTACTGCAGTTCGTACACCCCAGAATATTGCTGCCCGTAGAGTGCAAGCCAACCCGAGAACATCGACTCGTCATCGCTCTCAGCAATTGAACATTAGTCGCACTACCATGAGGCGTATTTTGCATAAAGACATTGGTTTATTCACCTATAAGGTCCAAATAACACAGCAATTGAAGAGAGTTGACCATCCACTTCGATACAACTTCGCTAATTGAACAGCTGGAAGCCGATAGTGAATTTTGGCGAAAAATTATCTTTTCCGATGAAGCGCATTTTAACCTTATGTAAACAAGCAAAACTGCAGAATTTGGGCATCGGCAAACCCACACGTGATCGTTGAGCAGCCAATGCATCCCGAACGAGTGACTGAATGGTGCGGCCAGTGATGCCGCCGGTTCATTTTTCTTTGAATCTGGCGAACCGGTTAACGGAAACCGCTATAGGACCATGATAGCAAACATTTTTTGGGAGCAAATTGCTAGTTTGGATGTGAGCAACATCTGATTTCAACAAGATGGGGCCACATGCCACATTAGCAACGAAACTATCGACTTATTACGGTCAAAGTGCGAAAATCGTGTAATCAGCCGTCGTGAAGATACAAATTGGCCTGCAAGGAGCTGCGAATTGACGCACATCGACTTTTATCTTTGGGGTGCCGTTAAAGAACGTTATTATGCCAACGATCCAGCAACGATTGACGATCTTAAAGTCAATATCTTAAATACCATTGCTGAAATAGAGCCGCAGACGTTGGAAAATGTTCTGAAAAATTGGGTCGAGAGAATGGACTATTGTAAGGCCAGCCGTGGCAGTTATTTGACTTAATGTCATATTCATACTCTTAGCTACAAAATAAATGCAAGATCATGAAATTCCATCTAGCGTTTGTGTTTTATTAAGATTTTAAGATTCCTTGCGATGGCACACCCTTTATGTAGATACGGAAGGGTATGTACATCATTAGGAAGATCATTAACTCTTCATAGTTCGATAGAGAACCATTGCAATTCCATTATCTTTGTTTCAGTTTTTGAATGAATTTAAATAATGTTTACAAGATTAGGGATTATGATAATCAATTAATAAATCAATCAATCAATAAACAAAATAAATAGATAAAGACAAGATATATTATATATTTACCTAAACTAGATTATTAAAAGGACATTTTTCGGTGTCCAAGTATAGCCTTAATTTCTCTGACTCGGAGAGTGAATTTTACCGTTTAACGGCTCAGCTCAGTTTATCCTGTTTTCGGTGGGAGCATTATTGTTTATTGTAAGTTTTGAACTATAGGCACCTACAACGTTTTTTGAGTTTGAGCTCAGAGTATGTGTGATCCAGTTATATCAATATTGTCTGCAGTTGACTTTTCAACTGCAGCTCTGAATATCTCGTCTTTTCTTCCATATTATTTAGTATATCTTTCATAGTTTTGTTTTCATCGATTCATAATATTTGTAGGTTTTACAGAATCTTGTGCGTACAAGATATTTTCTACAGGTGTTTTAGAAAAGGCAACATATATTTTTTTAAGAAACGTGAACTTAAATGTTAAGACAATAGAAGGTGTGTTAATTAGCTGTCCTTCGTGCCTTCCGATTTTTCAGATTTTCTAATATCCCTTCGTCAGTAATGTTAACCAGATATCTACAAAATATAATACTTTTGCTGTAGTTAAGTGATCTATACACACTTACGGTCACATCGTATTCTAGGAATATAAGTCTCAATATTTTCAGCAACTGTTCACCAGATAATACTTCAACCAAAAGACATTCTCTTTTTTATTGAACCTAACTTTCCGATATAATTTTGTATACATTTTGAAAGAGCAAATGGATTTACCTTTTTCGTTTTATCAGTCCTTTTAGTTATAAAGTAACAAGGCATTGGTGATCTCTATTAGGAGTTTGAAAACTTTGCAAATCCTCAGACGCCGCGTCGATTTTTAAGAGGTCGACTCCTCTAAAGATTTCTTTATTACTAGTTCCCACAAGATTCCCACGAGTAGGGCAAGGATAACGGTTTCTTGCGTACCATACCGCAGGGCGGCTAGATTCAAGTGGAGATCCCTAGGTACCCGGAGGACACCGTTCGAGACCAAGTTACACATAGCCATCTATCCTTTTGCACGGTATAATTGACATTTTGGATTACGAATTTTTAGTCGAGTTTTACGCCTCTAGATCCTGGACGTTCTGCAGAAACAGGATCACCTATTGTAGGTTATACCAATGGTACATATGCCGGTCTTTAGGTTACAGAAACAATCTATCCCAAGATCCTTATTCCATTGATTCTAATTATAAAAACAGAAATCCTACCCACCTTTAAGTAGTTGGAGGAATAAATACTGATCATAAATACTTGATATGAATAATAAGACCAACAGATCAACATTAATTTTATTGAAGAAGTAAATTTAGAGCAGTTTTCTTTAATTTGGTCAGAAAATACCACTTGCAAATATATTCTAACTTTTCATATAAGAGTATGTAAAATTATTTAAAATTGAAATATCTAATACAATTTAAAGTCTCCTGTATATTTATAACTATGTAATATTGCTATTTTCATTACAAAATATTTTATTACATATTGCACCTCAACTAATTTACAATTCAAAATTTTCAATCTCAATCAATCATATTTCTGGTAGGAGGGTTGTTATTTATGTACTGAGAACTGGTAACCCTAGTAATTCCAAGTGAAATGCGTATGTGCGAGAAATATGTGATCAATCGGCAGTTTAGCAGTTTCAATGTGAAGCAAAGCCAACAAAATTTATTCGTCATCGAAGCGTTAAGAAGAAAATAGTAAAAATTTATCTTCACGAAAACCGATCATGTGGCAAATGTGACTCTCTAGAATCAACAGACCGTTAATTCAGCGTGGTATACAACCATTCTTTTGCCTGCAGTTTTCGATAAGTTGAGAGAAACCAACCCAAAACGACAAATCATTTTGCATCACAACAATGCGAGCTCACACACATCACACACAACAAACCAGTATTTGGACACACAAAGGATTAATTTGATGAATTATTAAAGGTATGAAATATATTATATTAGAATCTGTAGGGTTACTTCGCATGAGACAATATTTGGATCACCATAAGATATATAAAGAGTTGAAGTATTTCTAATTCAACATTATTGAAAGAGCTAGTTAAATATAAATTAATTTGTTGAAACCTCTAGCATTTAGCTTGAACTATCTTGATAAGTAATTATCGGGTTATTTAGGTGCAATATTTATTCCATTTCTTTCTTAATATAAGATCAACGGCAGTACACTTCATCGAAGAAATGATCAACTGCTTTGGCAGAAAAATAAAGAAATTTGATTTAAGGATCAAGGGAATGAGTTAGTGAGAACTTAAGCTCTTATATAATATGGTATCTTTATGTAATTAAATAATATATTTTATATATTATATTATTTTAATTTTATTATTCGAGTAGTTTTCTAGTACTTAAAATTAGTACAAAAAGTGTCTTTCTTTCTTTTTCTTCAAGAATTTTAATATTCCTTATTTCATAAAGAAAATTGTCGCAACCGCTGCTATGTGATAATCCATATAGTTTGACCATAGTAATATTATTTGTGGTTAAAACATAGTGATTTTTTGAATAATTTATTTTATTCTCGTTATCTCTTAATATGTAACATCTGGATTTTTTTTTAATATTGATTCATAATAGATTTATTTTATTTTCATTTTGCAAATATATAAGACTATAATTATACTTATCTCAGAACTGAAATTAAAACACACTTCCCCTAAAATGTTTAGAATACCTTTCTATATTTACTTATTCAATTAACACATTGAAAAATTTATAAACAAAACAGTACATTGCATAATACAAAATATACAAATTGATTCTTAACTAAGAAAGAAAAGTAACATTATGATAAGTATCAACATGAGGGTGTTGGCTACAATTTTATTATAGGTAGTGCATATAAAATCCAATGATAACTTCGCCATTTGTTTTTGGTTTTAATAAGGGAAATAAACGGGTAGATATTACTAGGCACATGAATATCCAATTGCACAAGCAGCTCAGAGCAACTAATCTGATTATAAACTATTTTATAAATCATAGTTGCTGAATATTTACATCGACTTTCTAAAGAGTGTGGGTTAGATTTACACAGTAAATCTTCATACTTGCAATCAAAGCCTGGATATAAACTGAATTTCTTCTGGTTCTAGTTTTGGTTTAAATCGATGGGAGGGCAGAGAGTTCAACCGCACGTAGACCCCAGTGGGCCCTTTGTGCTCCCTCCCATCTGAGTCCTCATTTCTTGCAACGGTCATGCAAACCCAGGGCATTGGTTGGATAATACGGGGCAGTCTAGAAGTACATGCTCCGCGGTTTCCTCTCCTGCTTCACACCCTCTGCAGATAGGACTAGATTGTAGTCCCAGTTTGTTCAGGTGTGATCGTAAATTGCAGTGTCCTGTTAGAAGCTACGACCTTCCGTAGGTTTTCTTTGGACAGTTGCATACAGTATCTGGCCGTTTTGCTGTTCATTGCGATGAAGTTTTTTGAGACTCTACAGCCAGGTGTGTTGTCCCATCGCTCCTTGTGGCATCTGATTTATGCAGTTTTCAGTAGGGTACTCAGATCTAGCAGGGAGGGCAGCAGGGAGGGGTTCGGTCCGCTTACCATTTGTGTGGATGCCTTCCTCGCAAAACTATCTGCTCCCATTTTGTATTTTATTTGTTTTAGACGTGATGTTTCCGAGGCATTTTCTACACTGTAGAGGAAAGCCTCCAGGCCTCTCTCTTTCTTTGTCTTACCAGTTTTATAGTCATATATTTGTTTCATTCGAAATCGTTTTGCATATTCATGGCTCTGCTGTGTGTCCTTCTTGCTTGTTTTTTTAGGGCCTCAAGTTATGTGCACCACCACGCATTTGTGAGTCCCTCATATACTCTAGTTTTTAGAGGGCACGCTTTCTTGTACGCTGATATGATTCCTTTCTGAAGTTCGTTGGTCATATTCTCCAGTTCGGGTATATCTTTTATTGGCTCTTTTCGTAGATCCCTAGTTTTGGACATCTTGGCGAGGATCGTTTTGAAAATTTCCCTCTTGGTCAGTTTTGGATCCCTGTACTTGGTTGTGTTTAAACCTTTTAATGTAATTTGGAATTTTATCCATCTACGGTTTGACATTGTGACTTTTTGAGATACGTGTCGTTCTCCACATACCTTGTAATACGAGTACTAGCAAGCGTAAGGTCAATGCAACTTTGGTAACGGGAGCTTACAAAGGTCGGTTCGTTACCTCTATTTACTATATATAAGTTTCTACTTAGTATAAAGTCAAGCAACAACTTACCTCTACTGTTGTTTTCTTGGCACCCTCATACCTGGTGGTGTGAGTTAGAGTCACACCCCACTAAAAGGGGTTATGCCTGCCTTCTCACAGTGTACCACCAGTGCTTCCAGCTCCGGCGTAGGGTGTGGGTTGGAAGATATGCTGATGCTAGTGTCACATAGTTTTCCTAGTCTCTCAAGCATAACCTTACCCGAACAACCACAAGGTCCTCGGTGGATAGGTGCTGCATGAAAATGGGATTGTATTTGTTAGGACCTTGGTGTTTTACCTGCGGATACATTGCCTGGTTTATGAACCATGAACCCTGTTTTTAAAAGCCCAGGGTTCTTGGATTAAAGCAATGCAATCCTGCACCATATCAACCTCTCGGCCTAAGGAGTCGCAGCTTTGTAGTGGTGCAGGTTGCATTGAATTGTCTCTGTGGGTATTACGTTTTTTCTTACCTTCTCTTTACCTTCTCGCTACAGTTACGTAGCGGTCCCGACAGCTGCCTCTGGGTTTGTCGCCGATACCTCGGCTACCTCGACCTCCATTGAAGTCTCGGGCTCACTCGTGTCTGTGAGTCCTTTCTTTATTTTTACAGGGATGTTGCTAAACATGTATTTCGGCTTCATCCCCTTCATTTCGATGGCCTCAGTGTCGGCCACCTATCACCAGGAGAAGTCCTTCTGGTTTTTCCTGTGGCTTTGTTAGGAAGGTAGACCACCTTGCCACATCGATACCTTTGTTTAGGAAGCCCAGCCTCTTCATAACCGTTTTCGGTTCCTCAGGTTTGAAGGGAATCCAGATTGTGGTCTTGTTTAGTGTCGGCAGCTGCTCAACACCAACTGCCACGAAGGTCTTTCCACACCACCCTTCCGATGAAGCACTCACCTTGGCCTTCAGCCACTCTAGAGTTGCCTCGTGGTCGCAAGTGACTCTTAAGGATTTCTACTGGCCACCAGCTTGTAGGATTTATTTGGTCCCTTAGTGGGAATTTTCGTTGATTTTCCTGGGTTTTTTGCCCTCTTCCTGTTTCCAGGGGGAGTTCCAGACGATCCCTCGGATCTCGGCCTTTTGTTTTTCTCCGGCACAGGTTGCTTCTCTTTCGAGTGGCTCGTACTTTCTTCCTTTTTGGGTACTGCCTTATGCCACCAGCGTCACTAGTGGGTGGCTCCTGTGGCAGTAACCATAGAGGAGATTTTATTTGGTACATTTGGGGATGCCCCAGGAAGATGACCCTCCTATTGCCCTCCTATTGCGGCCCTGCCGAAGCTGGGTGCGCCAACGTGGTGGTAAGGATTGGGTTTTTTTGCGGGTTTATTTTCCATAATGGTTTAGTTAGTTGTTCACCCCTCCTGGCTCCCCATTCACAATGGAGCCCTTAATACGGGAACGTCGCGCTGCGAACGCCAGGGCTATCAAAGGGATATAGCTCCCTGGAGTGAGTTGCACACGAGACGCATCCAGACAGGAGAAACTGTTCGGTGCGCCTACGCGCCCCAACCGACCAAAGGAGCTCATCCTGCCGTCCCTCTGACGGGACGACTCCGCCGTTGCTCCTAGGAACCTTGATAGAGATGAGTTAGTCTCTACCCGTCTAGGAGAAATCCAGACCAAAACGACACTCCGGACACCAGAATTTCTTCATCCCCTGACACGAGTCGCCACGCACGGCACAAACACGTGGGTGACAATAGCGTATCAGTGGGACCCCTCCTTACTGCCGCAGCTTCTTAACCCCCAACTGAATTTCTTAAAATATAGTTACCTTACATTTTCTTTCTAAATCGAATCAAATAATAAAGAGTATTTTATGTAATGGCAATTTCAACCATAATAAGTAAACGTTGCAGTAAAATGTCTTGACCTTCTTTTATTCCACAAATAAAGATCTATTCGAAAAATTGCTTTGTATATAACATCTACCTAAATACGGTTATCAATATGTTTAGAGAGAAATTAGGTTTGAAGCAAAAAATTTGATACCGTCGATTTTTTAGATCTAAACGCAATGCATATTACAAAAACTAAGTCCATGGTTAAATTATTATAATTGTTGATAAAATTAAACTGGTCAAAACCTATTATGCAAACAAGTATATGAAACTCACTTAGATTGAAGTCGCCAACAATAATTACATTACTGTTCAACAAAAACATACAGTTTTCCAAAATGTTGGCAACAATTAAGGGTTGATTCAAATTTACAGGTAGACAGATATAAACATGGTCACGATTTTTCTCTTATACTTAAATAATATTGATATTTACTTTCTCTCTTGCAATAATGCATAACTTTCGTATTTTATTAGCCAATAGTACGCTGATCACTGCAAGATTAAGCATTCAAGCGCTTCTCTGGAAAATAAGGGTCTGGATTTTGGACATTATACATAACAAAGGTCCCAAATTTGCCTATTTTGGACACCACTAGTTACAATATAAATTGAAGGGGTGCTAAAGAAGTAATCAAATAATGAAAAGACTATGCCTTTTGTGTTATTTAATTTCATATAGTATCATAAAATGATAATATTACCACTAACTTTCATACTATCCTTTATTGTTCTCAATTTTGCACACTTTCCCAGTAAGTGACACTAACATATCCAGTGTGCACAGAACACCTATTAACGTTCCTGCATTATTATTTTACTTACACGTGTATGTAAGTGTAGCACGTTCATTAAGGGAATAACCAAAAAAATAAAAATGTATTTTATTATTAAATGTATATCATTGTTCAATTTCCGGCATCCTCTTATTATTAAAATACCCGAATTTAGTAATATTAGCTTATTAAAAGACAAATTAAATTCCGAACTAGAATTATTAGCAAAAGCAAAAGTACTGGTACATTTCTAAAACTTAAT
The DNA here is from genome assembly GCA_963969525.1 of Ontholestes murinus. NCBI lineage: Eukaryota > Metazoa > Arthropoda > Insecta > Coleoptera > Staphylinidae > Ontholestes > Ontholestes murinus. The sequence goes on along the minus strand of CAXAKX010000683.1, from coordinate 80,145 downwards.
CTTTAAAAAATGTTTGATTAATGAGACATTTATTGGTAATTCCGTCAATGTAATTTGTCATCAAGTGTGCTAGTCCACCCTCTTCACCAATTTCACCACAACGATCTTTATACATTGTATGTATCTACTAAGCGCAAAATCCATCATGTAATTTGACGTCCATGACGGAAATATTGTCCTCGCCGGCACAATGTCAGAAAATATTCTATTAATTCATCAACATCACGACGACTATATGTAGGACGTGGCGTGTCAGGGGTATGCTTTACACCGTTTAACCCTATAAATGTACGGCATTTCACTAATATTAATATGCATGGGCGCATATAGTGTGCGTCCAAATTAGAATTTAATATAAACACGAACAATGCGAGAACTGGAATCTCGATGTCAATACAGACGACGCAAAAATGAGGTACTGAGAACAAAGCAGTGTTGCAATTATTATTATGAGGATTTTAATGTGAACTGGAAACGACCGCATTTATATGGGGCGAGTGTTTTCAAGGGAAATTAATTCGTCCTTAAATGTTTTGTTGGAAATTGTCATCTTCCCGCGCGCCACTTATAATTACGCCCTCATTGTCTGCGGCGGTCTCCCGTAATTGCCGCCCGTTTATATCGCGCAAATATTTATTCAGGGAGACGATATGGAAATTTCCGATGTTATTGGTATGCATCCGAATATTTAAACTGTAATTAGCTCGGCAACATCCAATTTTCGGACATATTCTCCGCACGTGCAAGTTCACATTTTCCAGGTAATTAGATTAATGCATTATAATCGTATCAAGCCTTAATTACAAACGTTCAAGGGTCTGCTATTTCAACGGTTTGAAATAACAAATGAAAAAGTCATAATATAATGATGTCATTAGGTTCTTATTTGCTAGAGTTTTATTATATATTGAATAAACAAGAATTTTTATTACGCTAAAGTCTTTTCACTTTAGAAACGTTCTTATTTTTTTTATGTATTTGAATCATTTTTGTTTTGCAATCCATATCTATTTCACATGTTTTTGGAATTTTTACCTTTCAACTATAATTTTTTTAACACTCTAGCTTGCTTTTTCTTTTGTTTAAAGTATTTTTTTATATTGGTTTTAAGTATATTTTTAAAACATTATGATTTACTATTATTTGCAAAAATTTTAGTCTTAATAGATAGCTTATTTTATTAATACCTACAATTGTTGTCTTATAATTTTATGTAGTTTATTAATAGATTAATTAAAAATAATACTAATTCAAAAGTTTTCAACCAAGCATTAGTCCTCCGGCAGCTTATGACGATACATGTACTAGGACCCCTTCGTACATTCTGACGTTCGAAAGAAAAAGCAGTGTATGGGCTTCTTATGTCGAATACCACCGGGATTATAATAGCACACTAAAATCTCGATCTCAATATTAGCAAAAAGGACTTCCACCATGCTGCTGATTGTTCTCCAGTCCAATTGATCCAACCCACAAGCCAGTTTCGGTATTGCCAATTTCTTGATACCCTTACGTAGAAGTGAATCCCCCAATGTCTTTAATGATAGCCGTACATCCCTGTACGTTCGTTTCTGATGAGAGTATGTCTTCATCACCAAATTGTAAAGGATCCTTTTCGATTGGTGGCTACTAACATCTAGCTGGACTATGCTTCCGACTTCAGCATATTGAGTGCGTAGTTCCTCCAACCTTCTAAACTTCTTCTTGAAGACGGTAGCAAAACCTCCTGACATCTTCAAATCATAAGCCACTCAATAGGCAAGACAATAGTCCGAAGCTACTTGGAACAGATCTCGTTGTTCTTCTCTCGTTACACCAAACTGACTCTTACGTTCATCAGAGTGCTAAATCATGAAGTCTTCGAATGCTTCCTCGTAGCTTTGTTCAACCACCGCACGAACCGCTGCGCCATCTTCTTCGCCAGCATAAAGGGTCCTACGATTAAAGTGAATAACACTCGGTTTTTTTGTGGGTCAAATAACCACACCATATATCCATCTTTATAACCATTGCTATCCGTTTTTACGTCATAATTCTCCTTCATTCGGTCTCTAGCGCGTTGGATATTGGATCGTACATGATTATGGATTTCGTCCATTTTTCATCTCAGGTTGCTCACATAGTCTTCCATTGCCAAATCTTCTCGAAGAGGGCAGCCGAACTTTAAATCACATGAAAGTCGTAGCTCTCGACCCATGGCGATGCTCGCTGGAATCTGCCCGGTTGTTCCATGTTCAGCCGATCGGTACGCCAGTAAGAAAAGATGGAGATGTTGGTCCTAGTCTCTTTGATGGCCAGAGACTACTTTTGACAAATAGCGATTGATCGTCCTATTCATTCGTTCCGCCATACCATCTGATTGTGAATGTAGAGCTGTTGTCCCCGGCTTATGAATCTTAAGGATTTTGCACACCTCTTGAAAACGATTGTATTCGAAATTTCTTCCTTGTACACAATGTATTATAGTTCCAAGAGGACGCCGAAACGACATATCCATTCCTTAATTAATACTTCCGTGATTGTTGAAGCCTCTTGGTTTGGTAACACGTAGGCATCTACCCATTTACTGAAGTAATGCATTACAACAACGATGTATTTATTTCCTTGGTGATACTCGGAGACTGGTTAAGCAACATCAATTGTGATTCCTTCAAAAGGTCTACCGGCGTTGTACTGACGCATAAGTGCTTTCCTTCGTCGTTGTGGACCGTTACTTGCTGCACAAATTATACATTTCTTGCATCATTCGCTGAGGTCTACCTTACAGTTCACCCAGTAGAATATTTCCCGAAGTTTCTTTAAAATCTTTGACATACCCAGGTGTCCACCAGAAGATCTATTGTGTATCTCTTCCATCACTTCAGGTATTCTACTCCTTGGAATTATTATCTTCCTTTGTTCTTCTCGGCCTTCTGAATCTTTGAATATGCGTTTAAGCTTGTCTAGCACAAGAGAATCCCACTGAGCCCAGTATGACTTCAATTCAGGCGAATATTTCGAGACTTCCTCCCATGTTAGCCTGGTACTACTTTTCTTCCATGTCTTCAGGAGCTTTAGAATGAGATCGCCCTCTTGGTCCTTCCGGATTTGTTTCAAATTTCAATCGTGCTTGCAATTTTCTGGACATTACCTTCGGGACAAAGCATCTGCATCCCTGTGGATCGCTCCAGCTCTGTGTTCAGTGTCAAGTCAAACTCCTTAAGTCTTTTCAACCATCTTGCGATTTGTCCTTCCGGATTCTTGAACTAAAGAAGCCATTTAAGAACAACATGATCGGTTCTCAGTAAGAATTTCCTACCATATAAATATTTATAATATTTATAGAAGTTTTCTACTGATTTGACTGCTGCAAGCAACTCTTTCCTCTTTATGCAGTAGTTCCGCTCCGGTTTTGATAGAGTCTTGCTAAAATAGCTGATCACTTTTTCCTGTCCATCCTATATTTGTGATAAAACAGCTCCAATTCCCACATTTCTTCCATCGGTATCCAACAAGAACCTTCCCTCTAGCAACGGATAACTTAGAACTGGTGCGCTGGTAAGTGCGTTTTTCAGTTTTCAGAACGCCTCCTTACATTCCCCGTTCCAGAAGAACCGTTGTTTTTCTTCAATGAAACGGGTTAATGGTTTAGAGATATTTAAAAATCCCGCAACGTAACGACAGTAATAAGTGCATAACCCAAGAAAACTCCGAAGTTGGTGGAAATCCTTTGGGACTGGAAAGGTGACACTTCTTCGGGCTGAGTTTCAGTCCAATTCATCAATCGTCGGAACACCTCTTTTAAGTTCTTCATGTGGTCTTCGAAGGACTTTCCCGTTACGAGTATATCGTCGACATAAACCAAACATGTCTTCCAAAATAACCCCTTTAGAACCGTCTCTCGAACGTCGCGGGTGAATTACATAATCCAAATGGCATAACATTGAATTGCCATAATCCAGTGCCTACTGTAAATGCTTTTTTTTCTCTGGCTTAGGGAGCTTCTTCAACATGCCAAAAATTGCTTTTAAGATCCAGAGTAGAGAAAATAGTAGATCCAGCCAAGGTAGTCAAATCTGCGTAAAGGATAACTGTCCTTTTTGGTCACATTATTTAGTTGACGATAGTCAACACAAAAGCGACTCGATCGGTACATCTTCTTTACCAATACCATGGACTACTAGATGGTTCTATAATGCCCTCGCTCCCCATGTTCTGCACAATTCTATCAGCTTCCTCCCGCTTCGCCAGTGGCAATCTTCTTGCTGTCTGTCTAATCGGTAGAGCATTTTCGGTATTAATTTTATGTTCAACGATATTAGTTATTCCTTTTTGTCCAATGTCAAATACGTCCTGGTATTTCTTCTTTACTTTTATTCTTTTAATTGGATTACAATCTTGGATCGAAAGGGAAATCAACTTTTGTAGTTCCGGGTAAGTTCTTTCATTGATTTTATTCTCTGCTGTGGTTTTCCGCAATATCTATGAAGCAGCAGAACAATGTCCTAGCAGCACTCCCTCTCTCAAATGAACAGAATAATAGTTAGTATTCATTATTCTAACTATTACATTGTTATTGGTGCCAACAAGGGTTTTGCCTATTGCTACTCCTTGTCCCAGTTTTTCGTCATCAACGATAAGTTCGAATATCATAATGTTTTTGTGATCAATAATTACTTCACTTCTCTTCGGAACTCATATTTCTGATTGAAGGGTTACCCGGACCAATATTCCGTCTGTGGAGTACCATCTCCACTCCATTAATTTTTAGGATTTGATTCTAAAGATCCAAAAAGAAACCTTTAGTATCCAGGATGTCCACTCCGAGAATTAATTAGTCTTCAATGTCAGCTCATAATAGCTGACATTGATCATTGGTATTTGAATGATGTGCTTCCTATAGTAATCGTGAATTTTATTTCACCATGGGTATTATCAGGTTCTCCTGTTGCTGTTCGTAATCTCCATGTCGTACATTTTGCGGTTTTGACAAAATATCAGGTCTTATAATTGACCTAGTGGCACATGTGTCTAATAGTAGTCGACAAGGGTTTCCATCAATGTTTCCATCCTCGAAAACCGTATCGACGTGGTGTGACAAGTATGCTACTTTAGCAGTTTTGGGGGCTTGATGCTTATTATCCGACGGTCGCCCCTTTGGCCGGCTGGTTTTAGTTTTTGGACTTTTCATTAGTACGATTATTTGATCTTTCTCTGCACTGACGATATATATGACCATGTTTTCCATATTTCCAGCATTCCACTTTCATATTGTTTGCTAACGATTCCTTGATAATATCTTGTATCATATTCTAAGATCATCCAATCCTTCTCGCTTTTCTTTGAAGTTTCTTTGAAATGTGTCTTCTTGCAACGCTTCCCCAATTTTCTTGAACTCTTAGAATATTTAAGTAGTAATTATATGATTATGGGTATTAATGAAGCAAATGATATAACATTGACTACAATAATGCATAAAAATATGCTATATATAAATCAGGAACTTTATCAAATGATAAATAAAATTTACTTTGTTAATATTACACACGGAATTTATTACGTAAGTACAGTTTCAAGGCCATTATCAAACGTAAGGTTGAAACTATAGTTACGAAATAAATTCCGTGTGTGATATTAACAAAGTAAGTTTTATTTATCATTTGATAAAGTTCCTGATTCAATATGTATCACAAAGTTATGGCTTCAAGCATCCAACATACTATATATAAATGCCAATTTCCTACATACTTACATACAAGTGTTGGAAGCGAAATTAGATTCAGTCGTTTTTTTATTCTTTGTAAGAAGCCAATGAAGATAAAAATTATTTCTTATTATATTTCACATGTTCTATAAAATATATATAATCCTGGCTCTATTATTATGTAAACCACAACTCCAAAACTCAGCATACGTGTATAATTGCTTTGCAAATGCATTAACAACAGGTGCAATGCATTTGCATGAAATTTGTGTGGCGCACTCACGTATCTCCTTTAACGGCGAATTACTTCATAAAGCCAACTAATATTCCAGTAGTTACTCAAGCACAAAGGATCTCTTATCAAAGAAACCCCATGAAAGCGCAACGTTCGCAGAAGGGAGTGACTATTATATTCGTGTTTAGCAATAATAATAGCTTTTTGACTATTAGAGGAATTATACACCTATAATTATACAAATTATTAACACAATACTATAAGAAACTAAGCACATAAATATATATAAACCATAAAACACCATATATATTTTTTATTGTATCATTGATACGGACGGTGAGTGTTAAGTGCATCAAGCCGACTTGATTATTAATTAGTGACTCTCTCAGAAAACCACAAGTTTTACGGATTTCCGATATACGTCCTTGTTCGGGCTAATGGCTTATAGAGAGCACATTTTCACCTAAGGAATGGTGCCGACAATCAATAAATAAACAAGTTTAGACAAACAAGGTGATAAAGTGTCTTAATCTATTATCGAGTAGGTGTAAGAAAGTAGAAACCGTAAGCATAAACTGTATTTATATCCGTACTTACATCCACCATGAAAAGAAGAAAATAAATAATATTAAGTATAGTTAAAAATTGTGTTAAATAATTACATAATTTATTCTGCAATTAAATAAAATAACTCAATTGCCTTGATCCAGTCATGTCTGTGAAGGTTATTTGTTTATTGCATCATTCTTGAAAGAGGTTGGTTGTAGCAATAATTGGTTCTATGGAACTTTACCATAAATATTGTAATATTTCTTGTCCTCTTTCTATATGGGTGCACCCAAAGGATAATTTAGTGTAGTAATTCTGGACAGAAAACTAATAAATCAGAATTTATTCTGCGGTTTGACAACGTAGGCAACTTCAATTTATACCTAAGCACTGATAATTGTAAATTCTGTGAAGTAATTCCCATTTTATAGGCCATCACTTTAATAAATTTATTCTGAACACTACAATACAATATTTTAAATGTAGAGCTAGACATATCTATTGCTACTCTTTTTATATACCCTAACATTTGTAAGGCTTTATTAATAACTGAAAAAATATTATTCTTAAATAATAAATTATTTTCAAAGATTACACGAAAATCTCTATGATAATATGATATGATATTAACTTTCTCCAACAGCATACCGTTAATAGAATATACACAATCAACCCTGACATCACCTCTATGAAACGAAATTGATTTACATTTGGAGATATTATGATCCAACTTATTATTATAGCACCATTTAAACTTTTTGATTAAGATTATATTATAATATATTAACGTCATCTATTTTATTATCAACTGAATACATTTTTAAATCAACCGCGTAAAAGAGACAAGAAATAAATGAGATTTCATTTGCCATTTATGAACAAATTAAATAATATTGGTTCTACATGCAAACCTTGAGGAACGTCTGATGTACCCCGCATATTATCTGAAATGCAATCATTAATTTTAACTTTATGTGATATGTCTGTGAAATAACTACCTATCTAGTTAAAAATATAGAAGAATATAGAATTTCTTAATTTGTGTCAGGTGGTACGACAGCTCGCCTTGTCTCCTGGCCGTTCAAGGCTCCAACGTTGGGATGAACTTCGTCGTTCTGACGCCTTTCTCGTTGTTGACGTCCCATCGCTCCTGCCACTGGTCAGCCTCCGCTGGGTGTTGCATTTCGCGACGCCCTTGGCCGTTCCATTCTTCGTCACCTCTTCTTTCGCCACGATATCGTGCAATACCCTCTAGCCACTCGAATGGCACCAGCTCTCACTGCTCCGAGTAACCTGTCTTTGTTCTCTGCGCCTCAATGCCCAAGATCTCAATGATGCCTTTCCAAGATGCAGTCGTATGTCACAATTTCTTCAGAACACCCTTCGAATCAAACGATCGTTCAGGTAGTCCAAAATGAAAGCCACTAGGTAATCTGGGGCTCTTCTTCTCATCAGAGCCTCAATTATGGTGGACCAGGGAATTGAGTTGAATTCGTTCTTCATGTTCACGATTATTACCAAGCAGTGGCGTCTTCCTCTTAGCAGGCTCGTGTTGGCCTCGTTGGCGAACCTGCAAGCCTCCTACGGGGCGCCCATGGTCGATATCCCCATTTAGAAGCCAAATTGACGGCTTGATAGCTCGCCTAATTAGCCTGATCCAACCTCCTGACCAGACAGTCCCTGATTACCGTTTCAAAGAGCTTCTAAGTCAGCAAGCACAATGGTCTGTAGCCCCTAGCAGTCGATGGAACCTGCAATAGGACTAGTCAAGCCCTCTTGTAATGTTTCAGAAACGTTTCTTCCTTAATCCAGCCACTGTCACGGTCGTGGTGTTGCAGAGAGTGAACTCCCTGAACGTCTCATTCGGACTTCAACCGGGTCGGTGATATCGTTCCATTGAGTGGGGGGCCTCTAGGGGTCGCGTTTTCAACGTTTAGAGAGAACGAGCATGTTGGGATTGTGACGGGATTGTCCCAGCTTCCTTGTCATGATCCTGTAGGGCTTTCCCCAAGGGTAGTAGTTAATCTCCGCCACGAATTTCAACACATTATGAGTTAGAATTGGAGTATTATTCACATTACTACATTAGTTACATTGAATTGACGAGGCGGACGTAATGAAACTTCATAATACATTCAAATAGAACAACACAATTGAGAGGGTTTCACATTTATTTATACAATGTATTCATCTGCCTTCTGAAGCCACTCAGTGATGAAACATATTTCAATAATAAATGTAAAACGCTCTCAACTGTGTTGTTTCATTTTAAAATGTAGATAATTTTTCTCAAAGGTTTCTAGTGTTTGCAGTTCTAAATGTATTGTGTTTTGAATTTTTAAGGTAAGATTTAAATTCCACATTACCTGAATATTACTATTTTCGTGTATTGTTTATTACCGCTCTTCGACTAGCTTATTATCGAGATTTTGATTTCTTAGCGAAAAAACTGTTAATATTTCTGATTGTATAAGATTAATAAATATATTTAATTATTCATCCAATTACCAGTCAGATTTCTCAGGATGTCAAATTTACCCAGGGAAATATTTTTTTGAATGGACTTAATCCCTTAATCAAGAGCGCATGTTCTCTAGTGTTGCCACTGTAGTCTATTCACTATCCCTGCTTTATATATTTGCGCGCGGGGCTCTGATGTTTATGATGTTTCGCCGACAGGGACACCAGTGGCATTTTTACACACTTCACCTGGTGCCTCCCCATCACCTCTTCTTCGCCTCCGCCCCTTCATCCGTCTTTGTCCTAGGTGTCTTCCTCCTCACCCTCACTTACGAGTCCTTTCCCGAAAGAAAAGCTTCCTTTCCCCTGTCTGCCACGGCCCATTTCTCTTCGCTCTTCAGCATGTGCTGGACAGGTACAACAGGCCCGCCCAGCTCTCTGCCCAGCTCTACCCGTTCCCGTTACCACCGTGGGCATGCGAAAAATATCTTTGCACCAAGAGCACTCCTCGCTGGAGGCTTTTCCAATCTTATGGAGGTACTTGCCAAAACAACCATGCCCTGATAAGATTTGAGTCAGAAGGTACGACTGTTCGCTGTAGCTTTTGGTCGTCCAAGACTCTAACGCTAGGATGAGCTACTTCGTCCAGACGCCTTTCTCCCGGTTGGCATCCTAACGCTTCCGCAACTGGTCCACCAGCCTGCGTTGGGCTATGCGTTTCGCAGTGCTCTTCACTTATTCGCCAGTAGGCCCAGAAATATAATTGGTCTAGATAATTTAACGACCTTTAGTTGGTGATCTATAGTCATTTTTATTTAAATATCTAACCTGTTGACAATGTACAATAGATTAAAAACTGCTCAGCTATACTAAAGTGCAAAAGATCAACGACCGTTAGAGGGCTGTGACAAGTGTTGTGCATCGTCGCCGGTAGGAAAAAATTAATTCGTCAAGTTGGTGTGACCCATTCTTAGGTGAGCTAGAACGACCTTCTATCTCCTATTAAGTGTAACTGGTGACCTCAATGTCATCACAGAGTTTTAAAGCTTTATGCTAACTCTAAAAGCTTTGCCATACCATGTTATATGTCGCTAAAGCCAGCCTTGGAGTTATCTGACCGGCACATATGTGGTTGACGTGAGCCGCAAAATCTGCCTGACTGGCGCTTGTTTACAAATGGTATTTTATCACCAGCCATATGAATTATAAAGGTTTTAATATACAGATACGTTTTAACAGAGGTACTTACAGAAGTTGCAATATCATTTTTCACGATGGACACTAATGTAGAGCCTTTTGGTATGACATTTTCTTATAGGTAAAGTGCAGATAGTGAAGATCTCCTATATGTACGCGAAAGTTGCAACAAAAAGGACTGAATAAGTATAGGCAGATGACCTCTCAGTACCCACAGATTCAACTTCCACAGAATACTATAGCGCTATGTCATGTCAAGGGCTTTCTCCAGACCTAAAAATACCGCTACGAGGCGTTTCCTCTCCAGAAAACGTTCTATATAGCATTTTTTATACGAACTTGATGGCCAATAGTGGAATGACGTTTCCTAAATCAGGGCTGGGAAAGTATAATTAAATTTTGCGAGAATCCATAGCAGTTGTATTTTTCAAAGACTATGTTCAAGTAGCATATTAGTGAAAGAGGAAAATTGCGAGTAGCGATATTTTAATCTTTTCTAAATTTTGGAAGAGATACTACTGTGGATTGTCTTCAAATTAATGTTAATAATCCTGTCTTTCCCGTAAATTTATAGTGCCAGAATACTGGCCTTGTTTGTTATACAAACAAAGTTATCGTGTTTTATTCAATTTACAAAAATGTATAACGAAGTAGAAGCCTCCAACATATATAACATAAATTATAGACAGGTTTTGTATCATACTGTATGGGATGTCGTTGGGGTTAGGAGAAGAGTCTATACTACTCTTTAGTGCCTCTTTAAATTTCTCCATTCCCATTGGATTGTTGTAATAATAATCTGAAACTGCCAAGAATTCAAGCGGGATTTGTAGCTCGCCCTTTCTAAGTACGAACACATCTAAATTATTTGAAGAACTAGTATGGTCGAGAAGTGCGTGGCTAATATCTATTTTCATATAAGCGTTGTCTCCGAATAGCAACCACGTTTTTCCAGACATTTGTGATGAAAGCCTCACTCGATATTGTGTTAAAGTAGTTCTTCCAGGAGTTGGTTTTTGGTTGTAATATTTTAGGGCGGATGACGGTCCACTTTTGTTTAAAATTAATAACGTTTTCTTGCGTAGGATATACCTTTTTATAGACATTAAACGTTATTTTCTCCTCTGGAATAACTCGACGAACCTCAACGTTCTGCCAAGTGACGTAGGATATTTTTTAAAGCCATAGGTACGTGGTATATATTTTTCTGCTGATACTTGAAATAGTGGAACTAACATCTACTGAGTTTTTGGGCAACATGACTTCGTACCGAAACTTTTCTCACTCTGCTAGATCATCTAGATGTCAGGGTCTACACTGTATGGCCGAAGGAATATTATTTAATATTATGATCGGAAAATTATTATTATTACTAACATAAATATGTATCCTCGATGGCCTGTTACTGAAGACGTGAGCAAAAATTTTGTCAAACCTATTGCCGAGAGTGTCTCATTTGGGGCATTAAAGTGTGTCGGCTGTCCGGTGTTCAAAATTACAGCTCCTATGGTGTCCAGATAAACTGACTACCTCTGGTATCGGGATCAATTAAGTACTATGTGCGTTTAAACCTCTTAGTTAACTGCTGGACTAGATTAGTAACTTGACGAAAACCCCCAGTTTAAATCTGAGAAGTACACTTTGCACATGTTTACAAGCTGTTATCTGTAGATCTATCCTTAATGATATCTCTTTAAAGAAAGCCCCTTCTTTTATATAAATTCCCACTCCTCTTCTGGCGCTTTAACGTTGTATAACAAGCTTTCTTAGGATGTTATATCCTTCAAAACTACATGATCTGTAAGCTTGAGAATGACTAGAAAACAAATAGAGAGAGTACTTTATTTTTTAAAGGTGATCTTCAACTTATCAATTTGTGACATTCAACCATTGCAATAATATAAAGTAACAAAGACACACACAACAGTGAGCTAAAGTAAAATACTACACACACAGATTAAAATGACATCTTTCAGTGTTGAGAACCAGAAACACGGTTAATTTGGCCATTATCTGAAGATTACTGGCCTTAGTTTTTCTTAGCTTACCTTCAGGTCACCCCAATGGTGGTTTTGTCTGCTCTGCAGTACTTATTATTTTACATTCTGACTCGGAAGGTGATTGCTGTCGTTTAACCGCCAAGTTTCTCCCTTTCTCTAAAGGAATTTTGAATTTTTTCCAGCGTCCCTATTCACTGCCGCTAGAACATTGTTGCCATTCTTCGTATTGTTCAGTTTTATTGTTACTTGTGCGTATAAAATATACTACTGGTGAGGATGCCTTCAACTGGTATAATGAGTTTGAGTGGAAGAACACCACGTGAACTCCGCCCGCATGTTCCATACTCCAAATTGTTAAGTGTTTATATATTTATATAAATTGTTAGAACATTTATTTAAGTGAACATGTAAAGCAAAATAAAAAAAAACCTAATTTCCACCGGAAGTTTAGAAGGTGTGAGTTTATTTATATGCTCTAAATTAGCCTATTTTTTCTTTGGTCCTTAGTTCTTATAAATATTTCAAGAATCAAGAATAGATAATTTTTGCACATTGTGGTTACCTTTTTAGTTTAGACACATGAAGGGTTGAACACATTCTACCTCTTCGTGTAACAATTTGCCACAACTGTAAATTTCTGGATAGAAATCAACCTGATAGAAATCAATATTTATCTGTTTGTTGTTGAGTTAAAAGTTAGTACAATCTAACGATTCCATAACACTGTGCTTTCGTAAATCCTCTAAAATCTCTTCATCACTGTTTTATAAGTCTCGACAATAAATTACTCCATTTTAATAATTTAGAAATTCGTTGATTAAAGTTTTTACATATATTTTTTTAATTAGTATAAATTACTACGTAGTAACTGTCGCAACTATTCTCATTATTAAAAAAATTATTTTTGGGAGCTTTAACCATTAGCCTTTTTTAATTTTCATAGCAACTTTACCTAAAAGCTGCTCTACTTATTTTGATATGGCAAAAGGATTTACTTACCGGATTATATTCGAGGTTTACTCTTCTAGATCCGGCATATTCTGCAAAAACATGATGACCTCTTGGTATAACCCATCAATGGTACGCATGCCGGTTCTTACGGGTGGAAAAGCTGTGGGTCGATATATATATATATATATATATATATATATATATATATATATATATATATATATATATATATTCATTGCAATTATATTGTGATCTTTAAAATGTGAGCATTTATTGATTTATTTAACTTCAAATAACATACAAATATATATTACTAAATGAGTAAATTGCTCTATTTTAAAAAAATATGTTTTAACATCCCATTTATATATTTAAATCTGATAATTTTACATGATGGATGACCATAAAAACACTTTTTATCGCCAAACCGGGACGTGGAACGTATAAAATTAATACCAGGGGGCTGGAATATAAAAAATTATCCACCCGTTTCACACACACTTTTACACCTTTTCCAATTTGTTTATCTTTTTTTACATTTCATTACATATAACGACTATATTAATAAATCACAGATATTGATGGTAATGTAAATACTTCTATTTAGTAGTCCTGTAAATCTGCAAAATGCATACACCATAAGGAATTTCAGTGCGCCAGTAAAATTTTATTTTCGGCGTAAACTCGTAAATTCATAGCTTTACGGCGAATTTCTGTCGCGCGTAGAAATATAATACGGCGAGGGGGGTTATCAGTTTATGCCAATTTTCCGATCCACTGTAAAATCCGAGAGAGGATCATGTAAATGGAGTCATTACGCTTTAATAAATAAAATGAAAATCGACGCCCGATGTCCCCGGATGGATTTTTATTGTGGACGCGCGCCGTTTTCTTCGCTACCTCTCGCCGCCCCCGGTGCACCCATAAATCCCATTTTGGAGAATTTACATACGTCCAATTTGTGTTCGCAATCTTTCACAGTTTGTATATGAAAACGTAATGGTTAATAAAAGGATGTATATAATCCTCGATTACAGAATATTTATTATACACGAGATAAAGGAACGGTTTTAATAAAAAAAAATAGTAGTGTGATTTAACGTCGCAATAAAAATGACAATATAATAATATATTTAATAATACACCCTAATGAATAAATCAACTTTGTTACGCAACGACCATTGCGTACGCGATTTATCACTGAAATTTATTCCTTTTTTACATCGCCGGAATATTCAACAAGTCCATTCATGAATGAGCAGATCGTTATCCGCATTATTTATTAACACCATGTTCATATTAATACGATGCCCGTGCCTCGGGGATATTTAATTCGATAGAATCAACTCGGCCGTCTTTCCTCCGCCGTCTTTGGCGTTTCCCTAATGAAAATTTCATATTTTCCTGCGGCCATTATTAAATTACAGCACTTTTTCAGTTGCCCGTGTTATTACGCCACCGTATTTCCTTGCGGGTCGCTAGATTCCAGGGTGTATTATATATTTGTATTTAATTAGTTCTCTCGTACCATTATTTGTGAATGCAGTGCGGAATATTAAATGTAACAGAAAGCTAACGCAGTTGAATTGAAATAAAATGTATTTCATAAACATTTCTCTGTAACGAGTATTATTGTTAGAAAATATGAAAACAGAAACATAAATTACATTCCGTGCATGATTCGAATTTAATTAGTAGATTTATTCCAGATTGAATTGTATAAAATTGTAGCAACTATGAGAATTCAGAATATTTTAAATTCTGAAGGTGTACCTTCTAATTTATTAATTTATTCTATTTATATTCATAAATCATATCAATTTTTCATATCTCTTTAAATACTGTGTGTTGAAACTTATTAAAGTGATCAACAATACAACAGAAACCCTTCTAATTGTGTTGTTGTATTTTAAAATATTTAAATACCAATCATGTCTTCACTATTTTCAATCAATCTTATGTAACTTCTATTTATTGAAAATCATCATTATGAGGCTAACAACTATCGTGTGATCAGTATAAATTCAGTAATTCACAAAATGTTAGATTTATTAACCAGCGATCAAGTTGCAAGGTCATCTAACTCATACATTTCTAAAAATCAACATATTTTCCAACCAGGTAAGTCTTCCACAACTAATTTGTTGCAGCTTAGACAATTTTTGTCGAACGCATTTGATAAAAATTATTAAGTAGATGTTATATACGCTGATTTTTCCATAGCGCTTGACAAAGTAAATTGCGTAATTTCGGCAGATAAATCTTTTCTTAATGGCAGGACCCAAAATGTTAAAATTCATGATTTTATATGAGTTACTATTAGTTAGTTCTGATGTTCCCTAAGCTTCTTCAAGCAAATCTCCAACAATTCCACCTTTGTTGTTTTTTGTTTGTTAGTCCCTTAGACTGAGCGGTGCATAGAATATCCTTTCTGGCATTTTAGGTTTCGAGTACATCAACAGATCTTTAAGGATGTCCTCGAATGTACACTTCTCTGGGTTGTCCTTATAACTCTGACAGTAGAAAAACTGCAGCAGATATGGATCTGTGCCTACTAACTGAACAACGGCCCTTGCCAATTAATCATACGTCATATGTAAAGAAAGCTCCATGGTGAAATCTTGGTCATTGGGGATGCACTCATCTACAAAAGTCACTTCCACCCTATGAAACAGATATTTAAAGAATTCTGTACAGATAGTTTCTCTCTGTCTTCTTTTTGTTGATCCCTTCCAAATAATAGGATTTGTCCATGTCTGCAAAATATCCATTAGTGTCTGCAATTCCCCCTTGGTAACCCATTATTTAGATTGTTGTTTGGCCTCAGGAGTATAGTAATGTATCCATGTTTCAACCACAGGGGCGAAACGACGCTTAAAGTCCTCTCGATTCTTCTGGAACAACTGCAAGCCATCCTTGCAACAATTCATACGATTCCGTTTTTGGTCAAGCGTGAGCAATCGCGGCACCCATCTTGCGGATAGCTTTCTCATGTCCAAATGTTTATGCAAAATATGCCCACAGCACTAGCAATCTCACGCACCTTAACTCGTCTGTCATCCATCGCCATATAATGGATTTGATCAATGATTTCTGGAGTGCAGAGTCACAATAATATTTATCAAGCTTCTCTTTAGTATCCTGAGGCGTTTCGTCTTTCATAAAGAAATGTTTAATCACCACACGAAATCCTATTTCGTCCCAAATCACTCGACTTCCTTGATTCACACAAATGCAAAACCCAAATAAATAGACCAATATAGCTGAAACTTGGTGTGCGTTCATTCAAGAGATGCTACTAACTAAACATGACCTTGATACGCACCGGTGGTGCCATCTCTCGGACTTTCCACGAACTTTTCAATTCACCCTGGTAGGCATGCTCACAATAATGATTTTTGTTTTGTTTGGGGTCGTATAACTTAAAAAATATTAAAACGCCTGTATCCTTATCAAATAGAGACAAAGTCTCATCACTTGAGTCCGAAGACAGAAACTCGAGGGTAATATTCCACTGGTTCTGATTTTCTAAGGTATCTATGATACTTTTATGCTCGACCTAGAACCAGAGTCGACTTGAAGGTATTGTTAGTCCGGGTGTTGTACGACTGCGGCCTTATTTGTTCTAGGGGATACTTAAAGCTACCAGCCAACATTTCCATCATTTCGGCTGCGGTTGCCACTTTTTTCTCTTAAATATACCGCGCATAACACCATTTGTGGATCGTAGAGGTCATTTCCTTGGTGTCAATCAAGTCTTGTAGTAGGATGTTGAGAGTTATATGCTTCGCTACGATCTTTCCTCCTCACTTGCTCCATACGTTTTTCCTCTGCTAATTTATCAGCTAGTTCAGTGGGTATATCTGCATCTATCACCTCTTGTAATACCTTATGAAGTTCAGAATACCTAATGTAAACCAACATGTAAGCATTGGTGCAATGATTCACCATCATATTCAATTCCTCATCATGACCGCCATAATTATATTCAATTGCTTCTTGTTTTGTACATCGTGAAACTACATCATCATCAAACTTGCACCACTTTCCCTCCTAGGATTAATAAATACTACGTAGTGTCCTCCATGATTGTCACCTTAGTGAACCAATATGGCGTTTAACGTATAATTAGCTGGGTTGGCTGAATCGCGATCCTGCAAGTAACTATTCAAAGAGATCTTCTGAACAATCTGTTATAATATCGTACTGAAACTGCACCAAGTGCAAGTGCAGATTAGGAAGGAATTTTGAGAATAGGATAACACCCTTCTCTGCATCCCGAAGGCCGTGTTCATGCACATCATACTTGTTCTTCTCATACACGTGCATTTCACGTGCTATGTAATCCTTGAAGAATTCGTCAATATTTTTCTTGCCCTTAATATTAAGTTAGATATCATAAAAAGTATCTATCCGTGTGCTAGTGTAATAAACATTTTTGCATCCTCAAGTATCCTCTTCAATTTATCTAGTAACACTCTTGAGAATTCTTGTACATCATGTTGCATGAAGGAATCGAGCGTTTCCCAACGAAAGCTCTTTGTCGATTTCTTAATGCCGACGGGTTTATCGCAAAATTCATGTGACTTGGTGAGCATTTTGTAAACAACCTTTTTGAGCTAATTAATGAAATAGAGTGTTTTCAGTAACGAGTTCATGTAACATGTGGTTAGCTTGATTTTTTAAGCCAACATAGCTTTTTACTGTCACACCGTGTGAGGCATCGGCTGTATTTTTGAATATAGTTTTGAGAAAGTGTAAATATAAAATTAGTACGCAAATTGTCAATAGGCTGTTATGAATTTAAAAATAATTTTAACATGGCATTAGTTTTTTCGCATTTTCTTATAGTTTTTTGGTTCGATAAAATTTGTTTAGCCAGAATGCCGAGCTATTATGCTAACAAGAAGAAATCAATTGATTTCGACAATATTTCAGAGGCAATTGAGCTTAACTCAATCTATCAAACTGCAAAGGCACAAAACATTTCAAAAAGCACTTTAGCTTGGCTTATTGCGAATTTCGATAAGGTGGCTACTGCTAATGTTGATGTAATGAAGAATTTACTAAAAGAACATTCTACGACCGGCAAAACAGTGAGTAATTTTTATTTCAGATTTTCAATGCGATACTATTGAAAGATATTGCACGAATCATATTTAGCCGCATACTGTTTCGGTATTTGGCCCTTTAAAAATCTCGTCCACCATAGAATATGATGCATGGAAGGAATCAAACGTCAGCGCGATTTTTGATTTGCATCATGCGCTAGTAACCAATGCCAAGATGTTACCGTGTTGCCAAAGAACATGAAGGCGGAATTTAGAGCGATTCTAATTCGATTCGCAAGCCTTTACGAATATCGACTTCGTCCGCCTAGGAGCGAAAATGCGTCCGGTGATGAAGAAGAAGATACCGATAATCAGCGTCGACTCATTGTGCATGGCGATGCAATACCAAACGCAGCAGATAAGGAAGTTTGGACTTCTATAAGCGCTGCACCTTCTACAAGTGGAGCACCTTCAGCAAGCTCTCTCATTTTGACCGAAGAGCTTCATGAGAAGTCAAGTCGGCTGTTTTACATTGCCAGAAATTGTGACTCACCTACGTGGTCAGCCCGAGAAGAAACCGAAAAATTATACCAGGAGCAAAGATGTAATAAGGCCGTGGTAAATTGAAAAAAATACCATAATAATATTGATTTACTCGAGTTCCTAGAAATTCATAAAGCGAAGAGTAATCCGGAAATCCCAGTAATTAATGACCAGGTAGACCTAGTATTTTCCTCCTTATTTCATTCTGTATAGATAACTGTTTTGTTGTAGATTAATTTACTTTAAGTTTGATAATGATCAGTTAATGATCATTATCAAAAAAGTAAACGTTTTTGTTTAATAGTAATAAGACATTGTATTCTACATAATGTGCAAGGAAATTATGCCGAAGGAGGAGAACCGGCAAAACTCAACTAACTCACGTGCATACCTCGATCACAAAAGATGCAATGGTCTGTATCTTTTGTGATCGAGGTATGCACGTGAGTTGCGCCGGAGGAATTCTGAATAATTTCATCTGTGTTCACTTCTATTCGGAATGATTTTCCAAGTGAAATAGTTAATAAAATAAAATTTTCATTTTATTTTATTAACTATGATTTTGTCTTTCTTTCATTCACAAGTAAACATTTTCCACAAATAATTAAAATTTGTATCGATGTACAAAATATATGTGTGTCCAAGAATTCATCGACTTTCTCTACATATTTCATAATTATGAAAGATAAATTTTATTAATATTTCTATTCGAACTTAATAAAAACCATTATAAACCCTTTAACTATGTACAAATAGGGCTTTGAAAGACTTAAGATAAGTTATTATCATATTACTTAATGCATTACCCTCAATTATATGTTGTATATAGGTATAATATCGTGGTGATCCTGAAATGTATAAAAGTACATCCTCATCAAGTCTGGATCTTATCTTATATGTTATTGAATCAGAACAAAAACTTTCAGATAATAACGGCCTATAATATTTGCTCTTTTGTGTATAAAAACTTAAGCGTAGAATTTAAAATAATAGTTTACAATTTGCTTTAAATATAAATCTACATTGAAATATTTAGTTTTCGGAACTTCTTTATATCCGGGATTTTGATACAATGTGCCACTTCATCTTTTCGCATATTTTTAACTTGTTTATCTTTGCCATTTAAAGCAAGATAACCCTTGTTTGGTATCCTTTGTATTTCTGGTATAAACAAGATACAATGTTAGTTTTACATTTTAATAAACTAAACTGACGCCCAGAACTTACAGAATGTGATAAGTAATTTCACTTATACAACTTCGCAAAATGTGCTTATCAAATAAAGACTTATTATCGTATCACTACACCACATTTATGTAGAAAGTATCTCATAACTTAATTTAGTTAATACTGAAAATGATTTAAAGAAACAAATCTTATAAAACAATTGCTTGGATATATTCGTTTCGGTTAGTAAGATTGAGTACTACATTCTTCGTCACTTCCAATAACATTTATCGAGCGTCGGGCAAATACTATTACATCTTCATTAGACTCGAAATCTAATAAGGAATTATCGGATCTCTTACCGCGAATGCATCCATTTTTAACTCCTCTTTTATTTCTTTCTGATTTTGTATTCATATTTTGGATACATGATGTATAAATCTGAAAACAGAAGCACAAACTTCATCCTAAATGTACCTAAATTTGGTATACCATAATAACCCACTGTGACTTCATTGTAAAAACATTATATGCTGCGGTGTCCTAATTTTTAATCAACTCAATTTTAAGGCTAATTCATACACTCTTCTGCTTGATGTTCTCGAAGGTCTAGATCTTTTTCAAATTATGAATCACTTTTGAACTTAATCCTCATATACAAACGTATTCATATTGTGGCCCACGGTGTTCTGAACTGTCAATTCTCTAATTATGATAGGGTATTTTGTATCTTTCAATTTAATTCTGCTAATTGTGTACAGAACAACACACCTTTCGTGACTACCATAATATTAACATCAATGGGTTTAGGGCTGACCTGAGTAAGATGCCATTTCAAAATATTGTCCTTGCAAAGGATATTGACGATAAATTAACACTATTTACCAGCTTTATACGTGATATCTTTGATGAACACACACCTTTAATTGCAAGAACTTTCTCGAAAAAGTTCAGTCCATGGTTAAAAGATAATATAAAAATTAAGTATAAAAATATGTGTAATCCCTTACATTGAGATTATTTTAAATCCCTGTGAAACACGAGCATACTATGCATATATTTCTCGTGAAAGTGAAAGTTGAAATTTTGAATGGAAGCATTTAGTTTCTCTCGGACTTAATTTTGAATAGCATTCCAATGCCTAGGCAACATATTGTGAATATTAATGACATGTTTTCTAACGTCTTATTTAAGTTTGAATTGGTTGATGACCAAACTATATGGAGCTATCTGTTTCAAACTAAGTCGCCCGCATTTGGGTATGATAATGTAAATAATAAAGTGTTGCTGCTGTGCTACCCGATTATATTGCCACATTTAATGCACATCATTAATAGCTGCATCTTGGATTCTTTTTTCCTAATTGCTAGAAACACGCTATTATTAACGCTATACCAAAAAGAACTAATTTGTGGAATAACACAGTAACTAATTCCATTTTATCGCAAATAAAATCTGAATTTCGAAGTGGGTATAGCTGTGAGACAGTTCTGCTGAATATCTCTTATGATATCCTTTTAACTACTGATAAAGAACAAATAACACTACAAGTTCTCCTAGTCTTTTCACAATATTAACCATGAAACTCTAACTTTATTATTACAGAATATAGGTCTGAGAGCATTAGCTACCACATTATTAAATAACTACTTATGCGGAAATAAAGTAGTTCAGTTCGAAAATAATAGACCGATTTTTTTAGATATATCACAGGGCATCCCGCAGGGCTCTCTTCTCGGTCCTCTCTTATTTACGATTTAGGTATCTAATATTTTAAATCAGTTAAAATTCTGTTTTGGGCATATGAATGATGATGACAGTCAACTATATCACTCGTTTAAGCCTGAGAACTTCCAAGAGGCAGAAATATAAATGTGTGATGATTTGCAAAGAATTTTTGTATACTGTAACATGCTAAAACTTACTCTAAATAACGGAAAATCCCTATTCCTACTCTTTGGCAATGAGTGTACATGCACTGTACTTTCCACTCAATTGATGATCTTCATAAATAGGGTGCCTTATAGCGTTGGAGCTACGAACTTTAGAGTCTATATAGACAACAAATTTAGTCATAACAGTTGAAATGAAGATTCTATTGTGTAATGCATTTGTATTGCCACATGTTACTTACTGTTCAATACTTCATTATAATGACATTTCTTCTAGGAAAAAAGGTCCAACATTTTTGTTTATATAAGCTGCATGTAGCTGGTAGTTGATTATGTCCAAGAGTAGAAAGTAACAGGTACAATGTCTCTATCATAAACTAATTCATAACAAGTCTCAATTTTGGGATGTATAATCTTTTTTTATATTCTCATTTTAGAAGGTTTATTTATTATTATTTATTACCCAAAGCTGAATCGAAGTTACTGTGTTATTATTACTATTATTCTTTCTGAAATTTTTTATTATGCAAATAAAGAAATATATTATTATTATAATTCTTACAAAACTATATTATAAAAAACAGTAACAAATTTGATCAAATGATTTTGCTTACTTTTACTGCAGACAGTTTGCACAGAATTTATTTGGTTATTTCAGGTTGATAAGTCTAGCAACTGTCATAAATATTGATATTGGTTGTCTTCACTATATTAATTAAGATTTATACGCCATCGTAAGGAAGGTTGAAATATATATAGAATAAGAATCTACACAGAGGTGCAGATTTTTAGTAAATGTTGACGTTTTCAAAACTATTCTTCTATATCCGGAATTACATATATTTATTATCACATAAGCGATGGAGACTTCATTATATATACTTAATCATAAATTATTCTTTGTTTTGTATAACTATTTTTTTTAATTGGTGACTAATGGTTTCAACTCATTTTTATGCAAAAGAAAATTATTGTTTTAATTTTTATTTGGATATATTTAACAGTTACGTTGTTTGCTATCTTACTGTGGTCTTCCTCGTTTCCAAATAAAAAAATGTATATCGAGCGTGTTTCGAGAGACTCGTTTTGTAAAAGAAAAAACTATTTATTCACTCCTTGTAAACCTCATCCAGTATATTTTCCATTGTTCGGCGGAGACAATGATATTTCGAAATATTCCATTGTGACGAACCTTTTTTTGTCTACCCCCAAACTATACTACACTTGCGCGTGGATCAACGTGCATAGAGCAGAGTCGTTAATGAGCTGTCGAGGAATAAACATACCGCCTAAGTTTTTATCTCGCGCGTGGTTAGGAGAAAGAGCCCAAGATCAAATAGCGAGGCCTGATTCAAGACCCATTAGCCCTACGCTGGACATATAGGACAAAGGTCATAAGGTTAGTGTGATTCGAGCTATCATATTCCTGTAAAATCCTTTTCGAGATATTGTTAACCCAGGCTGGAGACATAGCAAGCCCTCCTTAGAGGGATATAAAGGTAGTAGACTAGTACCCATGTTACCAGTCATATATAGCTTCTTCATTCGTATTTTTTCTGTTTGATATTGCCTTTTTTAAGAAATCGGACGGAAATAAAATATTCTCATATAAATATTTGATGGTAGGGGCGTTTTCTTTGTAGTATATCTTGAATGAGTTGTAATTAAAACACGATAACTTTGTTTTACCAATATATTTTAAAATATAGTGGTAAAACAAAATTATTATGTTTCAATTACATTCTCATATATTTTTATATTAAGCATATTTTGTTTTTTTACAACTTACTCTATTATAATAGTCTTCAGAAGTATATAATTTATTTTAGTTCTTTAATTCCATAAGTATAATTCTAAAATATCTCACATTTGGAAGAAATAAAATACAATAAAATTTGTTGTTTAAAAAATGATGTATAGTTGCATATAGTTTATTTGTTAAAAACCAGTGGATTATTTTGGTGGTAGAGTACAAGAACTGAAAAAAGTGTTTAACTGCTAAACTCGTCTAAAGTCTTATTAAAAATAAGTTTAATTAGTGAATTAATATCAAATTTCAATTCTGAAATTAACAAATGTGATTGTGCGACCATAAAACAAGGGAACAAGGCGACGAACTCAAACAAGCGTAATAAAACATACGTGACTACCAAATTTTTCTCAACATAAAATCGAAAATTCGGTTATGGATATGCTATTATTAAAATTAAAAATAACATTTCATTATGGTGATATTGGTGGATGCTTTGCCACTAGACCAACTGCCAAGGAAAGAACTGTCAAATTTCGCAATCGAAAACCCGCAATATGTTGTTGAATATTTTGTCATTTGCCTGATGAAGCCACTGTATGGCGAAATAATTGTCGCAGTGATCTTTAATGTCAACTGTGTAAATTCTCAACCAGAGCGTTTTATTTACTACAATATATTCTTGTTAAGTGAAGGATTTTAATATATTGTATTATTATTCAAATAAATAAAATGTGGTACTTACTTTACTCCTCATATTTTGGCGTATCCAGTTTGACCATATATCTTTAAAACTGAAGGCCTGCCAGGAGAAGAACTTGTTTCGATTATTTTCCAAGCTGCTCCATCAACAGTAATTTCAATAGTTTACCGTTCATTGCGTTTTTGCTATCTTCTTCAGATTCCTCTAACAAACTCATTCTCTTTCGTCATCAACTTGCATTAAAATTCTTTCTTTTTTTAGTGCTTATTATTATGACTATTGAATTCCTGTTAACCTCAAAAGAATCATTCAACTCATCTTCACTTTCATATTGTGAACTTCGATCAATTTGTCACTTATGTTGTTTATTTTTTGCAATAATTTCTTTTTTCTTGAATTTTGATACATTCTTAGAATACTTACTTATCTGCAATGCTAATTTCAACAATAATAAAATTAATATAATCGTTTACGTCGGTGTAGAAAACTAACTAATGATTTACGAAAATATTTCGTAAATATAAAATAATGAGTCTTACTAAGCCTACAAAACAAATCACTTATATACACTCAAATAGAAGATCTAACAAAAAATTATATGAACAGTTTTCGTATCCTTTAATAACGTTTATAGTACAAGAATATTTTATTTTGTTTTCTTTTCAAGTTCTTCGATACTTAGATACTAAATGTTTAGAGAAAATATTTGTTGTATTTTTTTTCTATAAATGCAGGCATCTTGGGTTAAATATGAAAATCTGTTAATGTTATCCTTAGCAAAGGTTGGTAATGTTTTTCTAAATTATTGTGTTTGCATTTCAATAAATACATCTATAAATTAAACATAAAAGGGGAAACTTGAATGACCTGGAGGGAGTTTATTGTTCTTGCTTATTTCTCACATTTATAAATATTATGTATTTATACTAAATTATTCTACTCTCTTATTGTAAAATATCCCTTTGACTGAAACTATTGCTAAACGTATTGGAAATATTTGATCAAAATCACTTGTTGTAGTGTTCTTGAAAAGGAATGTTTCTTTAAAAATATCGAATTTTAGTACCAGAGGCAAGAAAGAGATTAAACTTATGTTAAAAAAATACTATAGATTTTTAATATGTAGGATCATGTTATTGCATCAAAATAGTGTAGATTTAAATATGAAAAGAAGAAAGAGATCGAGTTTTTCTTTGAAGAATTCGAAATTATGTTATAAAAATAATGGAGATTTCAAGTACTATGTTAAGAATACGAATTTATGTTTTTTAGAATTTGAATATTGCAGGTGAGAGTATTAGAGTATTAAGATAATATAATTTTTGATTGGTTTTAAACTAAGCGTTTTGATCACCATGATGTTGATTTTTATATACACAAAACTGATTTATTTCTTCTAAGACTAATATCATGTTTTGTTTGTTTCAGGTAAACATCAAATCAATTATCCCCACCTATAAAATCAGCTACTTTAGCTTCTAGCCTTAATGGTAAGATTTTACAAGCAACAATCTAGTAATCAGAAAATTTTGAAAGGTTTTAACAATCAGTTATTGTTTTATTTCAATGTATCCGCCTCGTCAATTAAATATAAACTAAATTAAACTATTACATAACAATTAAAAAAATATAAAAACAACAATGAGTCTTGCTAAGACTGGTTTTAGTACGACACATTGTTGTAGATTCACGAATTTTTTTCGTATTTTTAAATTATTATTTAATTTACTACAACGAACTAAAGGATTTTAATACATTTTATTATTCAATTAAACTATTACAGTTACTTAGGTGTGCCCAAGGGCTCACATTATAGACCTATTTTGTTTTTTTATTTATAAATGAATTGCAAAATGTTATTAAACATTGTGGATTTCTGCTTTGCGCAGATGATTTTAAAATATTTAAAATCAGCTAACACTTACATTAACTGCTTATCTATTCAATTAAATGTATAAATGAGTGGGGTATTAAAAACAAATTATTTGTTAATGTGGATAATTGTTAATCTATAACTACAACAAGATGTCAACTTTATATTAACTTTACTTAAACCATATATTCTTATAAATTGAATAAAGTAGAAACTATAAAAAGTTCTTGGAATGAAATAGACAACATTAGCAGAATGGCTTTGCAAAAATGGAGGTATATAGGATGAAGTGCACATGAACACTACATACATCTATCAACAGGACTAGCCTTGAATCCGTTATTTATTGCGTTGTATGAAATACAAGAAAGGTTGCATCGTATTCGGGCTGAATAATTATATATAAGGAATAGTTTAAACTTAACAACATGTAGGATTTGTTTTGGTCCAAATTGGTGGTTTTTTATTGAGGTGGTTAGCGAATGTAGATTTTCCTCTCTTGTATTGGACATCTTTCTGATGTTCTGCTACGCTTTCCTTTATGGATCTCCCTGTTTGTCCTACATATATTTTAGGGCATTCGTTGAAAATTAGCATGTATAGTTATATATAACATTAAAAGAACTAGGGTTGCCTTGGGTATTTTACACTGACCTTGGAATTCAACATCCTGGAGCAACTTATCTATTCATGTTCCTTAGAGGCAAACTCGCTCATCCAAAATTTTCACCTGAAAACTTATCGAATAGCTGTTGACAACCATAATTGGTTCTGCAAACACATTCTGGAACTACAAAGTTGTATGAATTCTATTTATATTATTATCTTCATATACAATAAGTTATGTTTATGTGTATTTTAGGTTTATTTGTTTAATGAATTATAAGGAATTGTTTTAAATTTCCTTGTGAATAAATACATTTCCGCGAGTAAAGATATTAACGTACTCCCGACCTAATTTAATAAACTAAGCATTAACCTATAGCATGAGTACGTTTAGTTAAGTAATAAAATAAACCCTGGGTTAACGTAAAGTTTATTGAGATAGGTCAAGAGTACGCTAAAATTATAAATAATTTATCAAAGCAGGACAAAAATTCGTCAGTTGTAGCTAGGAAATTATTGAAGTGTTTTTATATTTATTTGCTTTCTGGACTATATTTAACTTAGTTTTCACTCATTTATTTATTATTTTACCATTTTAGTATAAGGCGTTACATTTCTATTACTTATTACAAAAGTTAATTTGTCATGTAGTTAGTAATTCCGATATTTCTTCCTGTCTTTTGATGCCTCTTTTAAATATTCCCATGTAGTACTATTTGTGGACGCTTGTTCCTTTACTTGACTATTCCATTCTTTTTTAGTTTTCTAGTTTCATTTTTTGCTTTCCTGTTACACGTCTTCTATATTTTTCTTATGATTCTGTCTTCTTTCGTTCTTTCATTTGGTTTTCCTTTATTTTCTCCTGTATTGGTATGATTTGTATTTCTCTTCTATATGTTTCATTCCTTATTTTATCCTTTCTGGTTTTATTTTCTATTTTTCTGAGTATTCTCACCTCCATTTTTCTGTTTTTTTTTTACATATGTCATTTTTGACAATAATAATTCCATCTATAAAAATATGGAAAATAAGGCCAAATTAGGGCAAATATGAATATAGTTTAACAATTATTGTAAATAGTGCGAAAGAGGGACCCTCACTGCCTACCATTGCATTTATTCTTTATTTGTGTTTTTTTTTTCATCATCCATGATTCAATGTTATATATTAGCGTCGGCCTTATTACTTTTTTCTATTTTTGTTGTTTTTGTTATTCCTTACTTGCTGAAGAACGAGTTTTTGCCATATTAAAGATTTTCGCTGTTTTTCCTATTTTGTCTTCGATTTCTTTGTCTATTTTTCCATTTTCCTGAATTATTGTTCCTAAGTATTTATAGCTCACTACTTGTTCGATTTCCTTTCTTTTTATTTTTATTTTGTGTTCTTGTTTTTCCTTTGATATCAGTGTTTTTTTCATAATTTATTTTCATGTTTCTTTTCTGTAGTTCTTCCTCCCTTATCTCCATATTTTTTTGTAGATTTTATACTGACTCCGCAATTATTATCATGTCATCTGCAAACATTACATTCAGCTATTTTTTTCGAGGTCTACAAAGCATATATGCATATCTCTATTCTTCCTGATCATTTCTCGCTTAGTTTCCTTAGTATGAATATTAGATCTTGCGTGCTTCTTTCTCTTTTAAAGCCACATTGACTATCTTTTAATGTTGGTTCTATTTTTGAACTCATTATTCTTATAATGTTATCCATCTGTAATTTTCACATTCTCTCTTGCTTTCATTTTAGATTTCCGTATTTCATAATGTTAATATTTCTTGTAATTTTATAAATCTTTCTTTCCCATGTATTTCATCATTTCTGCCATTATTTTATCATATCTATCTATATACTATTTTCTACTTTCTCTTCTTTTTTTTTAGCTATTGGAAGTACTTTCTCTATCATTCGATTATTTTCTCTTCGGTTGTTAATATCATTCCTTCTTTATCTCTTATGATCATCATATTGTACTCTTTCTTTTCCCTTAATTATTTTAGGGTTTTTGGTAAAGTATTTGTTTATTTTTTTCTAAATTTTGGACTTTTCACTCATTAATTTTAAAAAAGTCCTATAAAAAATCCGGAAAACTTTTGTGATATTTTTGTTAAAAGGAGGTCGCTAAATACCACATTTATAATTTTTAAAAAAATAGTCCGTGGGCACTGTATCTTAAGAACCGCTAAAGATTATGAGCTTAAAATTTAAACTTAATCTTTTGTTCTCTATCGGAAGATCCAAAAATCTTTTGGTAACATTTCTATAGTAGATTCTTACTTGAGCCGGTTTTTGTTTTTCTAAATCGTTCTTGAAAATACCAACGTTGGAAAGTTTCTTAATTAGTAACTTATGACTGAAAGCCTTTGAATAATTGATATAAATGCTATAAGTCTGTAAGCAGGCCTCCAATGCCTCTTTTAAAGACAAACTAAACTCTAGTAAGTTAGTTATACTACAAAATGCATGTTTGTTTAACAGTGTAGAATCAAGTTACTCAGTAGCTTTGCAACTGTTAATTATATTGAGACACCTTTGTAGTTTCTGATGGCACTTGATTTAAATATAGATACTATAGCTAAACTTTTACAAAGTATAAAATGTACCAGTTACAAATGATTTATTAAATTATATTGTAATAAGTTGTTATTTTATAAAGCACTTCTTCAAAAAGTTTGAAAGAATACCATCAGGATCAGCAGTATGTCTTTTAGCTGACTTTTAAATTATTAAAGTTAATACTTGTTGCGCTACAATCTTGATAGAAACATATATTATTATTAGGTGAAGAGTAACACTTGTTTTGTTACTTTAGTTTTGTTGTTTTCGTTTTTAATCGTTTGTTTTAAAAGTGTGATTATGCCTAGGGTGCGTCAATGTAAAAATTACCACCAATTAGGCAAATTCGATAGGAACACAGAAACAAATAAGTTTCAAAGCCTTCATTGTTGACTTACGGCAACATAAGACTGAATTTTCAGTACCAGATCAATTGTCGATATATAGTTAGCTCACGAAGATCCTCTTGTAATCTTTCGAAAGGTTTACCATAGGTTTAGAACTTTCGGCTTGCTCACTAACTGCTCAATATCGGTAGCAATGTTTTAAATGGTGTATGTTACGAATGCACTGGAAACTATAATGGAATAGGATCGTGTTGGGTTAAGAATCGAGATTCTGTTGCGGATGCATGATGACCTTCAGATGAAGACATCAAGGACGTCGCAACATGTAATTATCTGCTGAGATATTTATGGAAGTAGGTCTCGTATACATCCGAAATAATGTGAACGCCCGGTGATATGGGGATGAGGCGATAGCACCATATATAATTCTGCTTCTTCAGCAGTTGTAAGACCCACTTTTCCAGCAAGATAATGCCCGTCCTCAAGTTGCAAGAGTTTCTATGGACCGATTTGCCATGGCTATGTCTATCTCTTGACCTTTCACCTATTGAGCATACACGGGACAGAAAGAACTTACAACATCTTCCGCAAATGTTGGAAGTTCTGCAGCAGGAATTACAGCTTGCTTAAGATATAATACGTCAAGTGATTATCAACCACCTATTAGAATCGATGCCACGAAGAGTAAAGAGTGTAAAACCAATAGGAGAATAATAAAAAATATGTATATTTTTACTCCATTTCTTTCAAATTTTAAATTTTAATCAATTGCTATCTTTTAGTAGTTAAATGTTTGTCCCAAGTTTTGTCAAAAAATTCCTAGTTTTTTTGGTATTGATGGTGATTTTTATGTCACTGAGTATTATTATGTAATTATTGAAACTTTATTTCACATTAGCAATGAAATCAATTAGGGTTACAGTCACTAAATTCATAATGTTTCTTTATGTTCATTTTTATTTACATCAACATCATCAATTAGATTGATCGATTGATAGGATTTGTGGAAGTAAGTGCATCACGTATCAATCTTGAAAAAATTTCACTATATATTTATACAGCACACAATGAATATCACTTCCACAATCCCCCGTAAACTTGGCACGTAAGAATAAATAAAGTTGGAAAAAGTCGAACAGTTCCTCCGACAGACACGCACCTCTAACTTTTAGTTTCACAATAACGTCGTCATATACTCCATAATTGAATCGGAAACTTTGCCCGCACGCACAAAGGATCAAACGCGGCATCGAGGGCAATTAAACGATCGATTGAACGGCACGAATGACAATAATGAGATGTCTGCTGCATATATAACTGTCTTGTATGTCTATGTACGCCAGATCAATCATTAGCTGATCTGAATATGTTAATGCTGTATCACCAATCAATCACGGCTTGCGTAAATTCGATAGCGGCCGATGCCCATACGCGAAGCGACTCAGATAAACAAATACCAGTTATGCTAATTGGGGTAATTTGATATCTATGGCCGCTTGGGTAATTTACTTACTGAGGAGATTAATATTGTTCGTGTTTACTGTGTGTATATATTGATATCGTAGGCCTAAATACAATCGTTCCAAATATAATTACTGGATTGATGAAGCTGTTACTTGTTGAAACTCCAAATCATTTAATAATATAATAAAAACATTTTTGAAACCATATACTCTCGGTATTTTATTAAACCAAGTGTAAATGTTTTATCATAATTATAAATCAAATAAAATTACTTTTCTTTGTTAATATCACAAGGATTTATTTTAAGTGACTACAGATATAGTTTGAATCAAGATCTCATAATCAAACTAGAAGTAAATTAACAAGACGAAAAAA
The DNA here is from genome assembly GCA_963969525.1 of Ontholestes murinus. Classification (NCBI taxonomy): domain Eukaryota; kingdom Metazoa; phylum Arthropoda; class Insecta; order Coleoptera; family Staphylinidae; genus Ontholestes; species Ontholestes murinus. The sequence continues at coordinate 48,743 of CAXAKX010000683.1, read as the reverse complement.
ACAATTATTCAGAAAGTTTACAAAATCACTCTGTTCGTTAAATAGAGAGATTTCAAAACCATGCTTAGCTTTATGTACCTTGAAGTATTCTAGTAACTTTGTATAACATAAAATATTGGAATAGAATTCTAGTATTCCTAGAATAGAATTATAGTATTTTATGTTATGCAAAGTTTATACAGCAAGAAAGTATTATAAGAATGATAATATTATGTGTTTTAACTTTAAAATTCTGCATTGTAGTTAATGTATAGTAAGTAATAGATGATATTTTATGAATATATAAATCATTCGCTGAATGACCTAAGTTATATAAGCTAATGTCCCATATCAACCATAATTCCTCAACCCCAGTTTCCGTTAATCATTCTTCTTCGAGAAAAAAGTTCGATATCACACAAAAGAGGCTCGCAAACTTATTTTATCGCGGCGCCATTATATCACACCCTATACGGAACGAAAGCAATTCGACTTTTCTGCGGAATTAAAACTTAATTATTGCAAACTGTAAAAATACAAATTTGATCATTTATATACTGAAGTTACGCGTATTGTACAACAAAACTCATATTACTAATTAAATTGTAAATTGCAGAAATTGTTTAAATCTAAATGATACTTTGATCAAATATTATTTGCTAAATAAATTATTAATTAATACTGCGGCGAAAAATTAATTCGTCATAACTAAATTATCGTTTAAAAAGTAATTAAAACGCCGAATGCAGAATAATAATAATATTATGTTTTTATTAACAGATTTACTGTTTTATATAAAATTGTTACGAAATTAGAAACGATTAAATTAACAACCAGAAAGTCATTTGTTTACAAATGTTTAACGAAATTTCTTGTAATTAAATATGCATTAAAAATTAAATCAAGCCTGTACTAACAAATGTTGAAAGTAATAACAATGAAAATAAAAATATTGTCGGCATAAATTCCATTTTTCACGTAGAAATATTAGAATTTCTATTGAAAATAAGAAAATTTAATCTCACGCTCGTATTTAGCATACTGTGCGTCGTATATGAGTGCGCTTCGTATTTTCTCTTCTTATAGCGACAATATGAAGCTACAAAGGTTTCATCTCCCAGTAGTGTGGCTGGGGAGATTTTAGTCATTACTCTTTAGTGCATAGTTTATAACTTTAATCTTCTAAGTGCCTCAGGATTATCCATAATAAATTACGTAGAAATTTGAAAAAACACGTAGATAAAGTATTAATCAAAAGTCAAACCCTAATCTGTCAATATCATAGCCATCTACAGATATATGATTGTTTTTGTGGACAATCTTTAAGGCAGAAATAAGTATTGCTGAGATTTCACTTGCAATGACTTGGCATTTGTCGGTATTTAGTATCGTAGTAAAAATAATAGTTAAGGAATGTCTGAAAAATAAGGATGAGCTATCAAACTAGGCCCTAGATTTAGCGGCCTCGCTATGTAAAACCTGGGCTATAGTAGCGGAACTATTCATCTTGGTTTATGGTTATCCAAACTCCACCCTGCGTGAGTGAAGAGATTAGTTAGACCTACTCTTATATGTAGTCAGAAGCTCTAATTGTTCATTAACATAAGAGAATAACTTCAACGCCAAGATCCTCCTTCGAGAAGAGTACGGGTCGAACATGATGCTGGAAACTATTTGTAGATACTATAGTTGCCCTAAGTCTGCGTAGCAAATGAAAAACATAGACTCAGTGTTAACCACTGGAGTTCCTCATCTATAATTGCCCTCACTGGTCACGGCCGATATCACAGCAGGATTATTAATTGAACATTGTATTTAATCTTTATCTAACATGCATTATATAAATAAATATCTAATTGTAAAATAGAAACGTAAGAAAAATTTATGCAAATGATATAGTCTGCATGTAGAAGGGCGGAGTGCACTCTCACGAATGATCTTCCACTCGAACCCTCTGATCCTCTCCCTCACTGATTCATCGTAGGAGGTCCAGTTTGGAATACAAATATTATAGATCAATAAAACCCTATTTTTTCTAGTTTTACGAGATACATTAATTATGTCAATTTAACGTTGAATGAGGGTTAAATAATGATGCATCTCTTCAATAAATTAAGTTAGCTCTCAGACTTTCCTTCCCTCTCAGCCTGGGCCATTATTTCTCCAGCATAGTGGATAGTTTTTACGCTACAGAAAAGGCTAGGCCTTAGCTAAAAAATAATAAAAAGTATAAAGTTAATACTTGTTGCGCTACACTCTTGATGGAAACAGATATTAATATTAGGTGGAGAGTAACACTTGTTTTGTTCCATAATGTTTTTATTCCCAGTTGCCTGACACGTGTTTCGGTCTTCACAGACCATTATCAAAGTTTAACTTTGATAATGGTCTGTGAAGACCGAAACACGTGTCAGGCAACTGAGAATAAAAACATTATGGAACAAAGCAAGTGTTACTCTCCACCTAATATTAATAAAAAGTATATCTGATGCATGAAACTTCGAAATACTTTTGGGCAATCCCTAAGAAAGTCTGACATCAATCCTAGATCTAAAGCTAAGATGTATAGCAGTAATTATTTTAACCCTAATCTTGCTGAACAAGCGCAGTTTTCCCATGGATCAGTATTCCTCATTGGAGAACTATAACCTTCTTACAGAAAAGATAATAGCTGCAACTCGAGCCTTTTCATGTTGTTAGTACAATAAAGTAATGAACAATAAATACTCTACAATATCACATTATCTCAACTAATGTCTGAGCAAGGAATTCTTTTCTAAGCACGTAAAGAGAGCTTGGCTCTTTTTTTAACCCAAAGTTGTAAGTGCCAACATCTCAACTAGTGTCTGTGCACAGAAGTTTTCTCTACGAACGTGAAAAAAGACAGCTTGGCTGTTTTTTTTACTCAAAGAAGGCAAAACTACAGCGTCTTATATGGGATTTACATGATGCGTGGCTCCTTGTAATCGGGAATATTTTCACTTTTAATACCTTTGCCTACTATAGCTTTTCCCCATTTTCATCGCTCTAATATAATACTATCTGGTAAAAATAACGAGATTTACAGGTATATGAGCAATAGTGGCATTGCTTTAACAAAGTCTTGCCTACATGTTCATTCTAGAAAACTTCTGGAATTTCACATATTGTGACGTCATAAACGAAGTTAAGTATCTGATTAAGCGGATTTTTCTAAATTTCAATTGCTTCCCTAATAATCCTTTCGTGGAAGTTGTGAACAGTCGCGATAATTTTGGTGTTATCAAAATCTATTCGGTTATCGGTATGTAGTATGTGTTGGAATAAGGAAGAATTTGGGTAGTTGTTTTTAATCGCTAATTTGTGTTCCTCTCTGCGGGCGCAGACTCGATGGTTTGTTTGCCCGAAGTACTTTTTGTGGCAATCGGCGCATGGTATTGCTTATACACCTTGGTTCTCCAATGGTATGTGGTTATTAGGTGATCGTAAGATGTCACCTATTTTCAATTCGAAATTGTATATCGTCCTGATGTTAAATTTTCTGAGGATATTCCTGATTCGGTCCGTGGTGCCTCTGATGTAGGGAAGTGTGATGGTGGCTATGGGCTTTTCTTCAGTTGGATCAGTTTTGGGTCATTTACTGGTCTTGTTGGTAATCTCCGGTTTGAAATTATTCTGGATGAGGGCTTTGTGAAGTGTGTCCAATTCCTGTTTCTTGTTTTCTTCGTCTGTAGGTCTGACTGATTTGTTACTAGGGTTTTAGCAACCAAATATATCTGGACTGGGTGGTGGTGTGATGCAGCATTTAGATATCGATTGGTGTGAGTTTTCTTCCTGTAAATGGTGTGGCTGAGGCTGCCGTCCGGTCGTTTTTTTAGCAAAATGTCCAAGATGGATAGTTTACTCTCAACTTCTGTTTCCATGGTAAACTGAATACATCGATATATGCTGTTTGGGTGGCTTAGGAATTGGTCTAACTTTTCGCGGCCATGTGACCTTATGATGAATGTGTCGCCCTCATATCTGAGCCACAATTTAACATATGAGTCTGCAGTGCTATCGTCACAAAGTCTTCTATGTAAAGGTTAGTGATTATCGATTTGTTTGTGTTTCTGACCGTTGAATGTGAAATATGTAGTGGAAAGGCAGTGTCTAGCAAGGTCTAGTAATTCTTGAGCTGTGTTTTTCCTTTGATAATTATTACTGCTTCATCGATGGGAATCTGGCTAAATACCGATTTTACGTCGTTAAATCTTCTGGTTGATATCTCTACTGATGTCTATGAAGTGTCCTGAGTTTTTGATATATATATTTCAGTGAGTATAGGTAGAGAGAATTATGAAACTATTCATGAAAAAAACTTCTAGCAAATTAGCGGTGGTAAGAGGATTTATTAACACTCAAAATACTTCATAGTCTACTTACTGCCCATACGAACCCTAATACTCTTGTTTTGACGATGATGTAAAGAGCTATTTGTGATAAAACTCGGAGGTCATGTATACATATGTTATAAGATAAATACAGGGTGAGTTTTTTTCGATGTTTTCTATAGGGATCTCGGAAACTATAAGAGATAGAGAAACGGTTAAATGGGGAAAGAAGTGTAGATTTACGAGACGAATTAAACTTCACTTTCAAAGTTTTAAAAAAATTCAAGGGTAACTAGATATTTTAAAAAAAGTAAAAAGTGTCAATTTTTTCAAATCAATATATCTCGGTTATTATAATAGATAGAGAAAAACTGTAAAGGACAAAGTTTTAGATAATTTTATGCAGATTAATAAAAAATAATCAGAAAATTTTTATCGCCATTATTTTCCGAGATATGACGCAAACCTATATTTTTTTAAATGGAAACCATAGTTGGCTATGACCTCATTCAAAAGGTAATTTCTTTCTCTTTAATCCAATATGGCATACGACATAGTTATTTCTAAAAATAAGTGAGTTATAGTGATTTTAAGTTTTATTATAAATAAAAAATGGGTAGCCATGAAAAAGGTGAAAGTAAAACAATTGCAGTTGTTTATAATATTAAAAATATTGTAATTATTAGTTTTACAGAGATAAACCAAAATTAAACAACAGCATAAAGTAATTCTGTAATTATCAATATATCAATGGGAGAGAAATTTTAATATTAAAAAAATATGGTCAAAGAGTCCACTATTAATACTATTATGACATAAATTATATCTTCATAAAATTGAATTTATGGCTTTTTGACTATTCTCATGTAAATTGAATTAAATGTTTCAATAACAACTAGTTTATGATTCTCCACAGATTGATATGATTTTTCATATACTTTGTTTTTTACATAGCCCCACAGAAAAAATTCTGAAACGCGCAGATCGGGAGATCTAGGTGGCCCTGGGATTGGTTTATTTCTTCCCACTTATGAGTTAGGAAAAGCATCATTTAAATAATTTGTAAAGCCAACATGTTATGAGGTGGAGCACCGTCATATTGGAACCGTTTTAATCTAGCTTGTAATGATAAATTTAAACAATCGAGCATATCTTCAAATGTTTTCTGAAGAAAATGAAAGTAATCAGTTTCACTTAGTGAGCTTTCAAAAATATATGGACCGAGAATTATTAATCCAAACACAGCATGGATTAAACCCAAATTTAATTTGTAGTTTTCTCTGTAAAACTTCTCGTGGATTCTCTTAAGTTCATCTATCTTCATTGTGGCGATTAAAAATACCACAATTAGTGAATAGCGATTCATCTGTTCATAATATTTTTGTAAGAAACGTATTATCCTCTTGACAAATGGGTTTATACCATATACAGAAGGCCATTTGATAATTACAAAATTATTATCCTTATGCTGGTTTTTCATTTTTATTTAACTTTGTAGAACTAATAATTAGAATATTGCTATTATTATAAACAACTGCAATTGTTTTACTTTCATCTTTTTCATGGCTAGCCATTTTTTATTTATAATAAAATTTAAAATGACTATAACTCATTTATTTTTAGAAATAACTATGTCGTATGTCATATTGGATTAAAGAGAAAAAAATTACCTTTTGAATGAGGCCATAGCCAACTATGGTTTCCATTTAAAAAAATGTAAGTTTGCGTCATATCTCGGAAAATAATGGCGATAAAAATTTTCTGATTATTTTTTATTAATCTACATAAAATTATCTAAAACTTTGTCCTTTACATTTTTTTTCTATCTGTTATAATAACCGAGATATATTGATTTGAAAAAATTGACACTTTTTACTTTTTTCAAAATATCTAGTTACCCATGACGTTTTTGAAAACTTTGAAAGTCTAATTTTATTCTTCTCGTAAATCTACACTTCTTTCGCCATTTAACCGTTTCTCTATCTCTTATAGTTTCCGAGATCCCCATAGAGAACATCGAAAAAAACTCACCCTGTATAAACACGGTTATGTTTATATGTGTCAAAATGGTCTCAAAGTCATGCGCAAGCTCCCTATTATTTAATATGCAGACACACGTTTCTTCCTCAATTCCACTATGTCCCGGTCATCCAGTTGCTATACAATTCTTAGTACCAAAATGCAAGTCACATTTAACTCTCGGCGGCTCAACTATAACACAATCTTATGCTTAAATAGCTTATTAAAAATGTGACAATGTTTCATTTATATTTAAAATTAGGTGGTGTATGATGTCTTTATACCAGACATTCGCAAATTTTTCTTACTTTATTATGCCTCAGAGATTTAGTGAGAAAAAATTTTTGAATTGCAAACTTTATTAAATTTAGTAATAGTTCAAATCATTTTTGTCTTAAAGTAGGCTGCTCTTTCTATATTGCGCCTACAATAATACTAAATATTTCTTTCATCATTGGATACTGCTTTCGTTTTATCGACTCTGAAGCATGCAAGCTTCACGGTGAAGTTATTGAGTTGAATTTGGGAAAGTTGCCAATAATATAGTCATATACAACTAGGGCTGCAGTAGATAATATGATATAATACCTCTTCTAATGCACCACATCTTCTCAATTCTGTAAATCAGCTACAAAAGATTTTCTTATTATACTCGGTTTACTTAAGTCCGTAATGAATCTAATTGGTTGTTAGTCTTTTGATAAAATAGGTTTAAAATGAGTATGACTGAGTTGGTTCATTTCTGAACCTTTAAATTAATTAAGTATTTATAAACTACTGTTGACAATATCGACAAACTAGGTCGTTGATTAGAATAGTAAAGGCTTTGATGAAAGTTGACTTACTTTGTTTTATTTCTATACTTTTTTATTTTCACATATATAATCACTAAGATTATTTTATTTAAAAAAAGTTATTTATAATTACAAGGTAAAACATAACTAAACCTCGTACTAGGAACTATATTTGAGGTTTGTTTTAAAAGAAAGTAAATTAAAGTGTTTAATAAACATTCATTCAGAGCCATTGCTTTTATAACTTTAAGCCATCTTTCAAGCTCGTAAAAACATAACGTCTTTGGACATGATAAAAGTCATCAAGCCATTTTCGAATCTCATCTGCTATTTGGAAACGCATATCGGACAAAGCGTGTTGCATTGACCAGAATTAGTGGTAATCAGATGGAGCAATGTCTGGTCAATATGCTAGGTGATGCAAGACGTCCCAGCCATGACTGATTATGATACCTTTTGTATTAGAAATAATGTGTGGCCTGGCGTTGACATGCAACAATTTCACTTGATGTTCTTCTTTGCTTATATATGGCCGCTTTCGTACAAATGCATGATTTAGGTGGACTAATTAACATTGGTAGCAGTCCGCAGAAACAGTTTTATCCGTTTGTAACCTATTATAAAGTATGCTCTTCATATCCCACCAAAAGCAAAGAGTTCTTTCCAAAGACATTGGTTTTTGCGGGCAATTGTGATGATTCTCTGGAATTTACCTGACTTTCTGCATTTTAGATTATCATAGTGTTTCCATTTCTCATTGCCGTAACGATTATTAACAAGACATTGGACGCTGTTTATTGAGCAGAGAAAACCCTAGTGTCAGCGTTTAAACTTTGTTGGACTCAGTGAGTTTATGCGAAACCCATTTTTCTTCTTTCTGCATCAATTCTTGAAATTTGCAAAGAATACAGTGTCGGATATTTGTTGTCTTTGTGACAATACTAATCTGAATAATTTTTAAGATTATGTTAGGCTTTCCGGCATGCCATATGTTTTTTATTCACTATATGTCAAGACTATATAACTGCAAATGAATGGGAAAACCAATTGATTTTTAATTGATTAATGGTTGAGGCGTTCACTTCGTAATATATCTTGAATATTTAAAGAAAACACTTTCTTTGTTGATATCACACTATATTTTTATTAGTGACTCGAGTTTAGATCAAGAGCTGTTCATTTTAAAACTTAAGTTCAGCTCTTGATCAAAACTCGAGTCACTGGTAAAATTATAGAGTGACATCAACAAAGAAAATGTTTTATTATAAAATTGATTTTTTAATTAATTTCTTAACTTCTTAAAATAATTTGAATTATTTATTTGTACATATAATAGTCAATGTTCTTAGAGAAGATCGCTCGTTAAGTTGGATATTATAGATAGAAGGGTTATAGGAGTTTAACAAAAGGACCTTACTATAGTCAAATATAGGGTGGAAAATCATTTTATAGATATTTCCAGATTTTTGTAAGGATATTTCATCTTTTTGTAATTTTTGTTTTGTTCGAAGCTGTGTGGTAGTTTAAATTGAACTTTTGATCTACGTTAATTACTAGGTATTTTCTGGAAGTAATTGGAGAAACGGTTATTTCGGAAATGAAAACTTTATGGAGAATTACTGTTATGATGATAGCGAATTAAGAGGGCCGATTTTGATTTGCCAGCCAATAAGCTGTTAAATGAATTATAAAGATTATTATATGCCCTCGTTATCTGCAAATTTAAATGTATTGAAGTAAAGAGTGTAAGAGATTGTAAATTTAGAAAAAGACAATGTTGTAGAGTAGTGGATATAGAGGAGTTCCTCGAGGTAGATCATATTCAGGGCTAAAAGGAGAGTAGAAACATTATAGTTTTAAATTCATGATGGTTGTGACTGTTACTAGGTGGCAATCCAAATTTAAACACATATTGAAACACTTACTATGTTTTTACCACAATTAATTTATTGTAATATGGTTTACATATATACAAAAATCACGACTTAAGTTTCGACCTGTTACAGTCACTTGATAATGACTGTAACAGGTCGAAACTTAAGTCGTGATTTTTGTATATATGTAAACCATATTACAATAAATTAATTGTGGTAAAAACATAGTAAGTGTTTCAATATGTGTTATTATAGTTTTAATTTTAAAGAGGTCTCATTTGTACAAAAATCCAAGGCTTTTTGAATATCGAGCAAAAATGATTTTTCTTTAAGATGTGTTGTTTAATTTTAATTTCCTATTTATTCTGCTCTTAATGTATGTATTTCAAATCTTGAGTTAAATTAAGGGTATCTCAAATTTAACTCAAGATTTGAATTAAATAGAAAACACAGTTTTTATGGAATAGCACATCGGTAAAATGGTCACCACGAATTTGTTTGCACATAGGCACACTTTTATCAAAATTGTTCATGGCCAGTGTACATAAATATGGCTGAATTTCGTTGATGTAACATTCAATTTCCTCCTGTATGCACGGGTGATTTTAGACTTGTTGATATAGATAAGAAAATCGAATAGTGGTAAATTCTAATCAACTAAACGAGAAAGTATATGAATATGAAGTTATTGAAACCACATATTGACCACATCAATATCATCCAATTACGACAGAAAGAACTGGGTTATTATATCGCGATATCGAGTGCCTGTCAGTCACTGCTTGATTAGTTTCATCTTCAAAAATGTGTGCTCCAGCCCAAAATCCGCACCAAACAGTGACAAGTTTATTTATCGTCAAACAGTCGTGAGTTTTCCAATCCTCAAACACGGAAATTTTGGCGATTAACAAAGCATCAAAGTGAACATGTGCTTTATCGCTTAATTTTTCATCAACTTGTTGGTGTTCAATAATCCATTAATCGAACAAACTCTCTTTGCTGTGCCTGGACATTAGGCTTTAATATCTGTTGTAGAGAGCTTCTTGGAATTTGCAGTTCTTGTCATGAAGAAGAATTGATGTTCGTGGATTTTCATCAACAATAAGCTGTGCGTGAGCTTCGATTTGAATGGCTTGTGTTTTGATGACCAGTAAGTGTTTACAACTGATTCAGCTTCTCTATTCTTTTATTTAATTTATCTCTTCACAGTTTCAACTTTTACATAAAAAACTAGCATTGTAAAAAATAAGTTAAAAAGCAAGAATCTAAAAGAAAGTTTCAAAATACTTATAAATCTAGAAACAGTCTTTTATCATACTGGAGAGAAATCGAATTATTATTATTAAGAAAATTCACTAACAAAAAAAAGTCAATATTCGGAAAAAAGTCAAGTTGAAAATCCCATTTTTTTCAAAATTATAATAGGAACAGATAGGATAATTAAATTCCTACTAGAAATACCAACCTTGGAAGCATTCCCTGCGAATTATTCTGCAATCTACTTACACGTAATTACCAAAATATCAAAATCATTAAAGATCATCAAAATCAATTATTTAAATGATGGAGGACTATTGAACTTTTCAAATTATGTGACAATAAAAACCAGAATTAGAGGACCGTACCCATACAATCTTAATAAATTCCATACTATACAAATGGTAGTCAATAACTAAAATGCGTGTATGCTATTAGATAAGCAGTTACTCATACTACTGATTAAAATTTTATTAATTAACATCGTAAATTAGTATCGAAAACACATTCGCATTCCAAACAGAATATTGGATTTTTATGAGGAAACAAAATTTCTGTTATGGTATTTTAAAAATATTTATAGCTATAACGACAACCTACTTAAATTATTTTTTTTAAATACCTACCCTCTACCAAATTGTTACCTAAAAAGGAAGACATTATATTCCACGCCTGTAATTCATAAAGCTAAACCGGCCAATTTTAAGGAGCTGTTATACTTTTGCTCCAGTATAATCATTGAAATCATTAAAAAGTAATAAAATGTAATTGTTTTGAAGTTAATTTATAATCTATAATATAATTCAGCTATGTATTTCATTTGAAAAGGTAGTGATGTATGGTAAAATAAATAAATACTTAGAAAGTGGTGTAAACGTAGCGGCTTGGATAACAACGAATGGAAAGAAAGTGGAAATTCATGAAAGGCAGAAATCTATTAAAAGAATCGATACAATTACACGTTTGATAGGTGGTATGTTCATTGGTGATTACTAAGGTACTTGAGTAATAGTCAGCTCAGTAGAGAAAAAATTGTGACTTTGACAAGATCCAGACGTGGGTCAGAAGAGAAAGCAAGGAAAAGCAGGATGGTAGAAAGCTCTGGGAAATATGTAAATATACAGGATACATGAAAACACTTGGAAGAGGAGTGTGAAGAAGTATATAAGGAATGAGTTTGAAGAATGAAACAAATGTTTTAAAACGATAATATTATATAGTACTGGATTAAAAGCAGATGTCAGGGTGATATAAGGAAGTATAAAAGAGATGATATAAATATGTTTTTATTAGTATAAGCAACTTTATCCTATGCTTTGTATATTCCGATCAAGTTTATAGCACAGAACTACACCATACTATGTAATCAAGTCTCATCTAAGCGATGCCGCGTACTATTTCAAAAGAACCAAACTTTAACGCACCCCATATAATCTTAACACCGAAACGTCGTCATATATAACGTGTGATAGCGTATGAACTACATGTTCATACTAAATTAATTAACACCCGCGTAAGTTTCGTAGAAATGTTTCGGGTGCTATCATTCTGTAAGTTTGTTATGGAAGTTTGGAATTTAGTTAGTGTCGACAAAAGTTAAGCTTGTTTAAAATGCACACGGATATCAATTTTCACTCAAATCAAGTGTACTATTATACTGATAATGATAAATAACGGAACATCAAAGTTCCTTGCTTAATTAAATATCAAAGCCGCTGTGTTAAAGTACAGAACAATTGTATCGAATTCGTACTTTTAATTATTACAAATTGTAAATAAATATTGACTGTGTTTACGTTTGAATTCGCGTGGCGCATTAAATAACATATGCGTTTTATTTATTCGCTCTCGCGTTATTAATTGATTGTTTTCCAATTTAAATATCAATTCAATTCTTTTGTTTTATATATTATTTGATATTTGTTTATTCATATTTTATATTTGTTGACTGTCTGTCTTTCAATCGTTTTCAATGTTTAAACGCGCCTTGACAATTAATTGAATGTCGATCATTTCATTTTATTGGTATGAAATTATTCTTGTACTCATATTTCCACCAGCACCAGGAAAGACGTAAGTAATTTTTGGAAAGCTCTACTGATGAGTTATGATATATCGAAACATATGTCTAAAGATTGCTTTATTCCAAAGAATACAATAAATAAATAAATTAGTAGAAAATCACAGATATCTATTAAAATAACAGCTCCCCATATTAGAGCACCGACAGGAAATGAATTATGACTAATATATACTGTCAGATGACTGACATTAGCCATAAGGGTAGAAAAAAACATTTTATTGTGTTGATTGTAATCACAATAAAATGTTTTTTTTGCCCTTGTGGCTTTTTCAAATGCATCACAAAAATTGTTATGTTAAAGCAATAAATGTCAGTCATCTGACAGTATATATTAGTCATAATTCATTTCCTGTCGGTGCTCTAATATGGGGAGCTGTTATTTTAATAGATATCTGTGATTTTCTAGTAATTTATTTATTTATTGTATTCTTTGGAATTCTTTTTTGCGTAATTATAAGACAATAATGTTACTAATGCTAGAAGAAATTGATTTTTTTCCTAGTTTCATTTTCTAGCAATATTTTACTATTTAATATAATTTACACAAATTTATTTGAAATTAAGTAGAAATAACATAATAATTAATCAGCACCTTTGTTGGTGAAAAAGAAATTTATTTAAAAGTAATAAATGATGTAGGAGTGAAGAAAAGTTCACCGAAGGAAAAATACAGATCAATTCGTTAAAAGTAAAAGGTCTGCGAATGAGACAGATTCAATGGAAACAACCGGAAGGAAATTTATTAAGGCAAACACGTCACAGTGGAAACAATCGACGGTCATTTTCGGGGCGTGAAAAATGCCCTGCCCCTTATATGAACTGTATTTAACCCAAATTGCAGATACAGCACCGGAGATATATATGGAGAGCCGAAGGAAATTATGCAACGCCAATTTGGCATCATTCCACGCCCCAGAGGTGAACATATGGGCGATATCTACCGACGCTGGCCTTAGGGGTGATATATAATTGCTGGTAACCACCAATAATTCACTTCGCCTTTTTATAACTAACAGCCGAATCCTTATATATGGACCATTAAACACTGACACTCGTAAAGTCCACTGCAGGAAATATATAACTTTCCATGCTTTACTATCTCATAAAATTCGATTTTTACGTTATGTTAGGTCAGCTTTACTATATTTTATGCATTGAATTAATTTCTTTGAGTTGAAAGAATAGATAAATTTGCCTTGTTTTAATTACATTAATAAATATGAGGTGTTTTTGGAAAGTATTTTATAGTATGAAAATTGAGTAAATCCTAACACTTTTCAGACATAAATATTTAATTAAATTAATTATTTTTGAAATATCCTCTTCAAACTTACGGTTCTAGTTTTAAATGAATAGCTGAAAGGTGTTAATAAGTGGTTACATTTAATATACTTTAAATGCCTATTTCTAAGCTTAAATGCAAGATATTAGCTTAATGATTCTGCAAAATTGTAAAAATTTATTGACGCCCTTGATTTTATATGAAGTGAATATAAGAATTTAATGATTTATTATTAACTTCACGTTCTTACTGTTTGGTCTCAAATGAATCTCTATAATAGTCACTTAATACCACAAATCCTTTGCCTGTCAAGAAAACGCTACAAATTAAAAACATGTTTTCCAAAACTAATCAGATGAGATGATGGCTTTGAATGCGTTCACTTTTTATGTTACTTAGCCATTTGTCATGTGCTAACTAAAACGCCTTCTCGCTTAAGATTTTATAATTTTACATCAACATCAATCAACTGTCTTCAATTACAGACTCAGTAAGCTTTCAGATCTGTAACTATGGCTACGTAAACCTTTGCGTCCTTATTTTTAAAAACTTAGCGAGCTATTTTTCTAAAGATTAGGCCCTGTGAATCTTGAGAGTTAGGAAGAGACCTTCGGAGCTAAGTTCGCGTCTTTTTAAACAGCTTGGTAGACTCGTAGACTCAGTGTAGCTTGATCAAAGCGCAGAAGAAAAGCAGAATTTAACCCCACTTAAGGTGTGGGACCTCATCAACGTACCGCAGTGTCTATTTACTTCTCACTACTTTTCAAATTTATTTATTCCGACTTGTTCGTGACAGGCTCTGCTGTTACCCTTCTGCATACCGGCCCGCTGTCATCATCACCCCCCAGGTTTCCCACACCCCGCGTCCCTTCTATCAACCCGTCTTCTCCGTTATCCCCTTACAATCTACTATTTACCTTTCTATTTACAATTTACTTACCTCCTTACATTCGTATTTACATTCATTCTTCACACTTCTTGCCAACGGATTATCCTTCCGCCTCAAAACGATGTTATAACAATGGGAGAAAGCTTTTCATTTTTCCTCAGACTGTAATATCGACTCGACTACCATCTACTAGCGCAGCCCTCAGAACCAACCGCTCGCACTCCCAAGCTGGACACTCCGCAAGCGTTTGCTCTGCGCCGTTTCTCTCCCTCCGTTGCAGTACTGCCACTCTGACGATTCTGCCGACTCAGCCTTGCTCTGTTAGCATCTGTGTCATGCAGTAGTCAAGCTTTGCGCTCGAACTTATCAACGGGGAAAATTAAGGAGTTGACTACTTTGAATCAACTGCCCCGATTAGGAATGGATTGTAGACCTGTTGTTCAAAATCGGATCCCCCGTGATTACCTCTAGTTGGTAGGTAGAGAAGGAATATCACACAAAGTAAATATATAAAAAGAAATTGTAACTCGCTTATCTAGAGAACAGCAACTTCAGGAACCAATCTGGCTTCGCATTTTGCACTATTTTCTTTTGTATGGTGTTAAAAATAATAATACTCAAATATGAAATAATTTTTTTTTTTTGATGCAAGGAGAGGAAATCCATCATGGGACGCCCTTTTAGTAGAGCAGTGTCGGACTCCTACCGACTAAAACCTCTCCTCCGAGGATCTATCTGGGAGGGACTGGTTCAATGCCATTGGATTTTCCCAGTCAAGGACATAAGCGAGGAAATCGCTAGATGAATTTAGTCTAGATTACCGATCGTCCTGCCTAACGCTCTCCTCGAAGGGGAGCAGCGGTTCACGGTGGCTCATTGAGAATTTTGGTCTAATTGAGTACCAATTAGCACATTTCGGGGCCTTCGATGTTTTACATCGAAATAGTTTTTGGAAAAGTGATCCCAGAGGGGGGATCATTGTCAAGCTTATCGTAGAAGGCTACTGCAGTCTCTCGGATAAACTCCATCACATTCGGCGTGGATGTTTCTTTGTGGATTTGAGTGTTCCGCAAGTAAGGCTCTTCGTAAAGCAACGTTCTGATGACGTTGTAGTCTCGCGATCTGAGTGGACCTGCAGTAGCCCCACACGGATGCAGCGTAGGCCAGCTGTGGCCTGATGACAATTTTGTAGAATTTAACCCTGGACTTATGGGCTAACTTGGATTTTTTGTTTATCAAAGGCCACAGCTTTGACAGGGTCGCTTTTGCCTTTTGAAGGACATGTGAGATTGTTTTTGACCATATATGAAATAAATATAACGGTCAATATACAAAAAAAGAAACAGAAAAATAACGAAAACAAAAGAATATATGAAAATACAAGATGACGATCTACATTAACGTACGATACACTATGATATACAACTTATGATTGGTAACTTGATTGGCTTGTAACTGATTGTCTGAAGAGTAACTTGTTACTGCTCTGTTACAACTGCTAACTGATAACAGATTTTGGGTGGGCGACGACGTGATATATATTCACCCCTACCCTTGTGTTTGCGAGTGTCCAAGTTTTACACTGATGAATTAATATTACATTACCTAATTTTATTTAGACCTAACATTATATTTACACTATCTATAATTAATCGGTATGTGAACCTTACTCATACGTAACGTAGGTGGATGCGTATATTATAACAAGTACCATGTGTAACGGTGGGTGGTAATATAGTAGTTTTGAACGGTGCGTACGTCGTGTTTGGTATCATTTTATTTATCATGACACATGGATGGCCATCGCGGTCGTGGTTTAATGATGTGATCACGCATATCCACAAAATTCGCGAATAAGTAATCGGTAATTCTGGTTAACCCCGGATTATTAGATTCTTGGAAACGGAAAAGAGATTACTTACAAATGTATTTGTGATTTGCAACAAAGTAATTTAGCGTATTTGTATTATTTACTTATTGTACATTTAAGTTTATTGTTGCAAATTTGCAACAAAGTAATTTAGCGTATTTGTATTATTTATGCTCTTAATACATTTAAGTTTATTGCAGCAATACCTTTAGTTTTCCGTTTCTGATCTTAAGAATTTTGTGATTGTCACGTACACAAAACGCTCGTTTACACACGGTACATTGTTTTAGAAATCCCAATGCAGGCAAAAATAATCAACATTAGTTACGTGTAAGGACATGTGTTGATCTACCCTAATATTATGATTAACATGCATCCTAACTATACATGTCTAATTCATGTTGTATCAATGTATGCATTACGAACATTACTCATTTTGAAAATAATTTTATGAAGCAAAATGAAAACGCAATGGTTTTGTTAAAATAAGTATGTTATCCGATATTCACGATATAATGCCGGTAATAAACTCCTATGTTTCCTTTCCTCCTTGATGGCCTTGTGCATCTCTTCCCTCATCTCCACCACAATGTCGGCCTGTGTCGCCGACTCCAACACTTCGTCCGTCTCTATGGTCATGATGCCATAGCCCCTTATGACTCTCAGAATCCCGGGTCTGAGTGTGGAAAAGACTTGGTGGCCGGTTGGCTGGTTAAAAAGACTTGGTTGTGTTTTCAGTGTTTACTTCAATAATTAATTCACGAGTACAAGATAATCTTATGCGGACGAAAGCTATTGCTTATCTGTTTTCTTGTCGGGTCCTGCTGTTCTCAAAGAGGCGTACCTAACTACCCCACTTAGAGGGTGGGCGTTATCCAGAGTGCTCCTCTTAACCGGCCTCAAGATGCTGCGCTGTACAGGAACTTAGATCTGGCGAAACGGAGAGTCCGGTTAAGCCTCTCCGTTTCGCTTCCGCCGGAACCTTGCTTTTCGCCATTAGCCTGATTATGGTCTTCGTCATGCGAGTGGCTCCGCTGATTGCCTTAAACACTTGCTATTGAATCTGTTTGCCTTTAGCGTTATACCTTTCTCGATCATTACCTCCTCACCCAGGATGGTCAGCCTTTCTTCTCCTACCTCGCCGCCCAGGCGCGACGATTGCCATGCAGCCTACCCCCTCCAGTAAGTTTGATATTATCTGTACCGATCTCTCCACCTTCTATCTGAGGTCCCGGATGTCCCTTTACTTCACTATTATTAGCAGGTCGTTAGCGACCCCGATCTCCTTTGCGCCCCCGGGCATATAGATGCTCCATAGCAGGAGCCCTAGAATGGATCCCTGGGGGATCCCTCACTCCAATTTTGCCCTCTCTTCTACTACGTCCGCATCGGATTATTGCCATAAGGTACTTTGGCGTCTCTATTCTCCTCAAAGCCTGCAAGATGACTGCAGTCTGTTGAACGCATTTCGGACGTCTGCGATAATGGCCACGCAGTGCTTCCTGCTTCTTGCTCAACTTTTTTGACTACTAGAATTGCGTCCACGATCGACCAGCTTTTCTGATACCCGTACTGCCTCTGCGATAACCTGCCGGAGCCCTCGATTGGTATCAGCCTTTCTAAAGCCTTACCTTCCGCATCGAGCAGGCATACAATATGCCTGCAAGCTCTTGGATCCTTTGTTGGCTTACGCTTGACCAAAGCGCCTAATATAAGCTAAGTGGACCTCGCAAAAATCTGATGTCCTTACTTTCTGAACGCCATGTTATAAGGGACCACTTACCCTTACAACATAGTCACTTTTTTCTTTTAGTCAATTGTGACCATAATCACATTCCGAATAAGTTGCTTCACTTGATGCTCATGAGAATACTATCTCAAGAATCCTCGAAATAAAGTAAGTTTTAGCATATCTAAAAAAATAAATTTGGTTTTTATAGAACTAATACATCACAAATGATAAAGTTTTCATATTATATAAATAATTTTATGTAAATAAATATGTGCATATTCTAAAGAGAAAAACATTGATTCTAATCGGAATGCCCTTCTTTTTATACGAAGGATTCCTAAGTATTTACAGGAATTAATAGAATAAATTACGTTCTTATTAATGGTAATGGGTGTGATTGGTACGGAATTAGGAGTTTAAATGTGAAAGGGTTAATTTTCATTTAGAGCACAAGAATTAAATCGCAAAATTAAGCAGGTTGGATATTACGTGAGTATGATATAAAAACAATGTCGTCGGTAAAGAGGAGCAGAGCAATTATGTCACGGTGACGGTTGCCTGGATAGTCATGGAAAGAAAGGTCGAAATAGAGAAGGAGAGTGGGATATAATTTTAATAATGTATGTAATAAATTTACATACAATATTGTAAATATTGATTTATGTAAGTTTGTCGTAATGACGCACTAATGTCAAATATATTTCCCAAAAAGGGACAAAAATAGAATATTTGCTCAAATATATTAAAAAAGAAGAATTCAGAAGGTGTCAACATGTTTTACTAGACAGTCGATGGATGTTGGGCTGAAGATCATTGGAAACCAGTGAACTACGACCGTGATTCTTGCTGTCTAAATTTGTGCACGTGTTTAAATTATTTATGTATTATTTTGTGAATATATAATAAGCAAGAAGAACAAAGTTGTAAGGAATAAAAGAATAATGCGTATTTTAAAGAATATGTGAAGTTATATAGGTCATAGCAGAAGATGTTACTTAATAGGTTCTAGATGAGAGTCTTGTGGAACCTCTTGTTGGATGGGAAGCGGATCGGAAAAGGTTTATCTAACCTGATAGGTTTTGTTAAAGGATAGTTTAAATGAGGATGGTTAAATAGCATTGTACGTTGAGAAAAAAGCATTAAAAAAGAGGTCAATATACCAAACCAACGAATCAAATGCTTTCTATGTGTCAAAAAAAAAATGTTGTCTTTTAGCTTTTGAGCTGATTGCTTTGTAATAGAGGAAGAATGTTTTATTCTTAGGATAGGCCAAACTGATATTCCGGAATATGATTGCTAGATGATTTTTGAAGTAGTTGAAAAGCTTACTTGTTACTGAGAGAAGTGTAAATAGGACAATGCGTTACTATTTAATCTTCGGTTGAAGGAGGAAAAGATGTTTTACCAAATGAATTAAACGAGTCAGTTTATGAAACCCATTGTCATATTCATGATTGTATGATTTTCTCTGACTCCCCTGCAAATACTTTCGCTATTTAATCATCTGTTGGATGTGCTTATTAGATTTGCTTTCATTTCTCTTATTTCGATACGTCACAAAGGTTATATAATGTATAGCTTCCAGTAATTTAAAATATTAAATATTTTATCCATTATTTATGATCCTTATTTATTAGCTGTTTTATAGTTATGTTTTTTTAATTCTTTTTCTGAACATAGAATCAAGTTTTGTGTAGCTTGTTTAACAAAGGATTAGTTTTGATTGCACAGAAAGAAGTCATTCGGTGAGTATTGCTCAAAATTACATTAAAAATAAACAAAGTACATTTCTTAGTCATGTAACTGCTTGTTTTAAGGTAGCGGTGTGTTTTAATGCCAAAATAAAAATAATATGCATTTAGCCTAAGTATATATACCATTATACATTATACTATAATATAATCAATTACAGACTTTTTAACTCGTATATCAAAACCGCATTCTCTATCTCTCTTAAAATTAATTACATTCCAATTACTGCTTTCTATTCATTTCGTTCATTTCATTCCATTTGTCTCTCAAGTTTGTTTTTATTTTCCATTCTTCTCTTAATATCTTCTTACTAAGCCCACTTAGAGGTTTGCACACATAAAAATATCTCTTTATGTCATCAATTTCTCATTCATTAAATTTGATCTTTTATCTTCAGGATAAAGAGCTTAAAACGCAGCATTTATTACAATAGTCTTTATCATTTATCAGAATGCAATTTAATTAAATTTTCTTTTAACTTTAACTAGTATAAATAATTTTTCTATTATAATATAAATCTTAAGTTAAGACTAAATAATCAATGAAGTTCCCCTTGAATAAAATTATTAGCTTGAGCAAAAAAAAAGAGTAGGGAATTAATGTTACAATTTCTTTTACAATGTGCAATTATGCATTATAATTATACCTATTATATGCATTGCGATAAATTTAATTTTAAACAAAATGATTAATTACCAACACCCCTTAAAGTAAACAAGTTGCCACTCTTTCCTCGCCCATGGATCCGTTTTATTTTTCCAACGAGAGTGTAATTTATGACGTCGTTCGATGAAAATATTAATTTCCGCCTGTGTTATGTTTTTACGAAAGCCGTGTTTACGGACTTATTTCGCGCCTGTCAAGGCGACGTCGAAACGATCATTATTAGCCCGGCGCTGCCACCAGTTTGCACAATAATAATACGTTCGGAAATTTATATAAAATTTAAAAAAACAACAACGTAATACCCGTCACACTTCATACTCGTACATTATCTTAACGTTCATCGGTGGAAATTCATAATATTAAGTATAATCTACTTTTCGGATAAACTGCTTTCAGAGTCCAAAAGCCAAATGCAATTCGCTCATAATGGATTTAAGTCTCGAGTGCTAACAATCGTATCGGAGGGGCTATGAACCGAGTTCTCTTTGAAAATCCGTTAAAAATTTAAATGATGTTATTTTAATGGCCTACACCTAATGCGAGGGAGGTACAAAAAAAAAGTGGAATTCATTTAACATCTCTCGCGTAAACTAGTTGTGTGCGTTGTTTTGTTTTAACAGTCGTGCTGCATATTAAAAATGTTCAGTACGATAGTTGCATAAAACACGTTTATGCGAATAATAAATCTTCGGGATTCAAGCGGCACGGGCGTTCTTTTTTATTCTTTGTTAATTTTTGTCAGCGCGGTCCGGGCACGGACGATTCGGATTTCCGGTCAACTGTTTCCCAGACTGGAATGCAGAACTGGATTTCTGCTGGTATTTAATCAGCGGGAACGAGTAACAAAATTAACGAGAGCACGTTGTGTTCCTCCTCGTTGATCTAAAGGGATGTATTAATCAACAGAGAAGTATACATGTATCACAAACACCCTAAGCATTTATCTCTTGTAGGAAACTAACTCAACTATGTGCATTTTAGCTAACATAATTTTAAGGAAAATTAATTTATCTAAATTAAGCCATCTAAAAAGTGATGAAATAATGATGCTAAAATGTAGATTAGGAACTTGCATACTGTAAGTGTACGAAAATAAATTTTAACTATAAATATATTAACAAGAAATATATAAAATTTACTTTATTTTGCATTCCACAGTTATGATAAACTAATAAAAAACCCAAAAAAGTAAATGTAATGAACAATGGGACAAAATTATTTAAACAATTACATATTAATTAAAGGGAAATTATTAAGTTCAATTTGATAATTTAATAGAATATCTTTTATTATATTTATTAATTTCTAATTCTTCTAAGAATTTAATTTGCGGCTTTAATTTTAAGTTTCGCATTAAAGTTGTGCTGGTATTCGATTAAATGCTTGGCGTAGGTTGGAGCAGTTTTCTAAAATTGAAAGCAATTTTTATGTTCTTGAATACGTTCTGTAAAGTTGCTCCAACGTATATCTCAGAACAATCCTAACATCCTAACAAGTATACGCCCGAGTTTTTCGATTTATCAAATTTATTTTTACCGTTATTCATTGGTTTACTGAGTAAATTGTTGGTTCTGAAAAATAAGTTTATAGATTTAAGTTTTTTGCTTATAAGAATTTTAAAACCATAAATATCATGCAACGTCTTGTAGAAAACTGCTATATATCAAATAAGCAATGAAATAAATTACAACAAGACAATTAATACTATTAGAATAAATGTTCAAAGTAACCGTTATTTTTTTCAATTCATGCAGCAGCCCTTAGGGGAATGAAATTTTAAACAGTGTGCAACATTTGAGGCGTAATTTGCTTTATCGCATTTCTCTGCTAACACTCCAATACTTTCTGGTGGCATTTGACAAACTATATTTTGGATAAATCGTCACGCAAAAGAATCCAAAATACTTAAGGCCCATTGTACAATAAAACAACTACAACTAATCAACTGCTAATGATATTTATCACTTAACCATCTCCGGACTTCACATCTGTTCTAGGCTGGTGCGTCATTATTCTGGTATATTAAATTACGCCTAATATCTAGTGTTATATTATCAAGGAAATTGGAAAGTAATTCATTGAGAAAATAAAGCTAACTTTCATCATTTAATCTATTGGATAAGATACGTGGTCCAGCTATTCTTATTCCAATGATTCCCAGCCAAGGATTTAGTGAAAAACGATGTTGATAGCCAAATGATCGTTTAATATGGCGACTTTCATGTGTGCAAAAAAATCCTTATTTTTATACAGAATATTACTATGGAACAATAAATTAAATTCTCACTTAACCCATGGTAAAACATTTTTATGTTAATTAACCTTCTAATTATTTCTATATAGGTTGGGTGGCTCTTAGATTCTAACCAATAACCAATTGTAAATATTTATTTTTTGCTCATAATCCCTATGTGTAAAGGTTGTACTCTAAAGAAAGTGATCAGCTTTTAAAACTTGATGACCTGTCTTATTGTTGTTAATGTTAAATAATCTTGCAATTCCTCCTGTACTACTAGAGGATATTTATAATAGCATTTAGAATTGTTCTTGTTCGTCCTGCATCCTACCCTACTAATATTACGCGTTCACATTCCCTTAATATTTTCCGAAAACCTTTTGCGTATCGGTAATTCCGCAAATGCAAAATGCATACTTTCTAATAATTAATAACACTACCAAAGCATTGTGATGCCAGATAACGAATTCTTATATGTCATCCTGAAAAAGCACTCTATAATTTAACACTAATAAACTGCAACGCTGTCCAAAGCAGTTTTTCTTTCCCTATATAAAAACTCAACTTAATACAGAAAGGAATGGGCAGAAATGAAGGAGGCTTATGTCCAGCAGTAGCCACAGAGAGCTGAATGATGATGATGATGATGATGATATATAATACATAGGGGAAGTATTCTTTTCGTGTATGAAAATGTCTGTGGCCGCTGTATGTCAAAAACGAATGATCCTATTGAGATGAAACTTTAAACTAAGGTTTAATCGTTAAAAGCTGGAACTGAAATGCTTGTGGTGAACATTTAAAAACCGGAAGTGGATGTTTACTCGAAGCCGTTTTTTGTTTTTTACGATATTTTTTAGCATGAAAAATATTACAAAATTTTTCAAACAAAGAGAAAGTGAACAAGTTTTATTAAAACATGTTTTTCATAAAATTCTTAACTTTCCAGAAAACAATAATAAAAATTGAAAATTTTGATTTTTTTGCCAATTGCTAATAAACTATTAGAGTTACATGAAATTTATATTACACATAATTATAGAAAATTCAAAAGTGAACAAATTAGTAAGAATAGCCTTTTTGCGTAAACCTCGAGTAAAATATAGGGAAAGTACAATTTTTTTAGATAAGTAAAATCATTTGGAAAAATTAAGTGACATCATTTTAAATATTACTATTATTATTTTTATTTTAAAAGATCAATGATACAAATAATTTTGTATTATCATTTAATCTGTGCATCAAGTAACTTGATTTAGAAAAACGGCCCTCTTTACTGTAAAGAGTTTTGAGTTTTGAAGATTTCGATATCTGTTCAAAAAGCCTGTGTAATTTTTTTTATAATGAGATTTTTGTCTTATTTTTATTTGGGGAACAATGCCACGTAAAGCTTGCGAATTTTTACATACGCTCTATATCATTTGCAAACTTTGCTCTATGCCATTTCATGTTGTAAATTGTATTCTTTAAATTGTCCCTACCAATGCCAATTTTTTTTTTCTTTTAGGTCCCTTACCTTTAATCTATATGCATATACATTAATTATTTATTTATGTTTTCTTTATTCTATTCTATCATAGTAATTTATTTCTGTTTAACATCGTATTTAGTTTTCTTTTTATTTTTTAGTTTTTTTTTTACTATACCCTTAATTTCGTTCTGCATAACTTTTTCATAAAATCTTAGATCATATTATATATGATTTTCTCTGACTCTTAGTTTTTCTTTGCTTGTATTATATTATTATATATGTTCTTTTTTATTTTGTTCTCAATTTGCCATCTTTGATAATTTTATATCATTTATTTCATTCATTCATTGTATACTTCTCTAAACAGTTTTTTTTTAGATTATACTTTCTCATTTCTTGGATCATTCTTCATTTTCATATTATTTCTTGTGTATTTATTTTTTTTATTGATTTATGGGTAATTTCTTTTATTTGGTTCATCTGTTCTTTATAAAAGTTTTAATATAACTAAGGAACTTTCTTTAATTCCTCAATTGTTTTTATTTTTTCGTCTTTATTTTTATTTCTTTTATTTCACTTATTAATTCCTATATATTTTTGGAAATCATTCGAAATATCTTTTTTTTCTCCCTTCTATTGATCAGGTGAACTTAACATGTTCTTATTTCTTTTAAATTTGCATAATTTTATTATTATATACTATTTATTTTATATATGCAATATATTTTTTCGCGGAAAGGTAATAAATAATATGCTTAATATTGTAAAATGGTCTGTAATCGGTCCACAATATTTAAGATTTGTTTGCCATATCAACTATAGCCTCATTATCTGCCTTTTTACTACTGTTCAAACAATCTATAATTTAATAATGTTGATTGATGAGTTAAGGGAAGATGATGCAATTTTACACCTCTTGTACACTCTTGTACAGCTATTTATTATTATTATTATTATATATTTACAACGTAAACGAAATGAACATTTAGCAAAATAAAAATAAACTGTGGAGAAAGTGATTGCAAATTTTATTATATAATCTATAATTTTTTCGGTCATTATCAGATTTGATTTTATAGAATACAAAATCAAATACGACCGGCATATTAGTTTTCGAGTGCTTATTAAAAAAGTAGATATTTTAAAGAGCTTTCACAAAAATAAGGAAACCATTAAGTGATTGATTGATATTACTCTAGGGATCTATGAATCAAAATGATCATAAACACCCATGCTGTGGTCCCACCTTAACGAAAGAACTTGTCCTTAATCTCTGAATAATACCTAGTGTCTTGCTAAAATCAACATTGAAGCTCCACAATTTTTATAAAGAAAAACTTTGGAAAATTACTTTCATTCCCACGCAACCTCCCTTGGATAGAGCTCTGCTCACCTATTCATAAAAATTAACTTGTTTTCATTAGCGATATGTCTGTTTGCAATTTACAAAGTCGTAATCTTTGGAAGACTACTATATTTAGAGATGTGAATAAATATATTCTTCCACTTTTCGCTTAATGGAATATCTTAAAATTTCAAGAGCTCTGCTTATTTTTGGCTGTCCATAGATTGCGTAGCGCCCTCTGTAAATTATTAATCAAATTAAAGGAGTAGACAGATGGCGCCACGCTACCAATGATCTCTGTTTATTTATAAGTAATGTGACCATCATCAGCATTAATAATAATACACATTTTTACTGACATACTTTTTACAAGTTAACATTTATATAATAAACAATGAATGATGTTTTAGTGTGTTAGTTTGTCAAAAGACTATCGACAAGTGGTCTTTCTATCTTATTTTGTCCAGTCATTAATGCGTGGATGGATGAAACGATGAAATGACATCAAATTTGGTTGAATTAGGATTTTTAAATTTAGGATTTATTCTGGGATTTCTAGGAAGACAATATAAGAATTGAGGATTTATGAAGAAGAACCTGCGTCACGAATGTAGTTATCCAAATATCCAAATTTGCAAACTCAAGTGGAAGTGGGCTGGACATGTGGCACGAATGACGGACGGGAGATGGACGAAAAGGCTGCTCGAGTGAAGACCGCCCTTGGATAAAAGGAGCAAGGGAAGACCCCGTACACGTTCGACGGACGATCTAAAGAAATATGCAGGCAACTGGATACAAAAAACTCAAGACAGAAAGGAATGTGCAGAAATGAGGGAGGGTTATGTCCAGCAGTGAACACAGAGAGCTGAATGGTGATGATGAATATAAGGATAGTATCTGGAAGTTAAAGGGATTTTTTGCGAATTTTTCTGATAGAAATCGCAGGCGTCCTTGAATTGGGATAATTCAAGTGGTATCGTAGAGGAGCTGGTTAGAAGGATGACGAAGTTTTGTTAGGGTACGTAGAAATGCTCGCTCGATAACTTCAAGATTGCTGGGATTGGGATAGAGAGCACAAACAAAGTCAAGTAATGGGCGGCAGATTATGTTATATATTTTTACAGTTGTTTTTGTATTTATACCATCGTTAAAATTCTTAAGCATTTTTCTCTAGAAGGAATTTGACCCTTTATTATGTTTTTTAAAATTGTTTTTTGATCTATGGTTATGCCCAATAATTGAAAATGTAATGTAATTTAATTCGTAAAAAAATATTTACAAAAATATATGTTTAAGTTAATTCTCTTCTGTTTTATTTTTATAATTCTCATTCATAAAAAAATCATATTTTGTGGCTTTTAATTTCTTTGACGTGATTGATAAATTAACCTGTTTTCTCTATAGTTTTTAGTTTTTTTTTCATTGATATACAAATACTTTTATCCATTGTTGCATTTTTTGTAAATTTCTAAAAGGTTCAACTGTTTTCTAAAGTAACATTTAATTGACAGTTGGCAGAACATTTTTGTATCAACTCGACTAAAACAATTGGTTTTATTACAAGAATAGGATGGAATTTATTGATAATCCCTACATAAGAGTTTCGCACAAGTGAAATCTAAATTAAATATAAATATTTATTATCTTAAAACTTAGTAATTAAATTTCTAAAGTAATACTTTAATATAATGTTTTACTACCGACCATAAGACAATAAAAATAAATAATACCTTCTACTTCTTTCAGAAACATTAAAAATTATTATTCTAATATGTATGTGCTTTTAAAAATTCTATTTTTTTCTTTAATTATTTAACTATTTTTATAAGATCCTAATTTTATTATGTAATTTTATTTATAGCCGTTTTTTTTAATTTTTTCCAAAAATTTCAATTGTTTTTTTTTGTCTGGAACTTGTATTAGAGTTTTTGAAAATTCAACTGTGTTTTTTTAATATTATCAATGATCAATTTTTTTCAGTCTTTTTACCTCTTTTCAATTTTAACTGACTTTTTTATTAGGTTTCAATTGTTTACGTTAGTGTTTTTGTCTCTGCTTTTACTGTTTTTCTATTGTTTTCTTAAATTTCCTAAAAGTTAATGTTTAATTGTTTTCTGGAGCAATTGACTTTTTTCAGTTTCAACTTGTTTTACAAGTAATCTTCAATTGTTTCATGTGTTAAAAGTAACATTCAATTATTTTAGCGTTTTTAACTATTTATTTAAATATTTTTCAATTCTTGCGTCAAGCTTATATCAATTATCAATTTTTAATTCAAATAATTTTACTATGTTCTGTTAATATATTCAATTGTTTTAAAGCCTTGCCAATTCCAACTGTTTTGCCGTAACTTCAGATATTTTGTTAATCGTTACGTTAAAGTATAAGGAACCGAATACTATTTTAAAATAGTCCTGTAAGTCTTCTAAAACTTATTACTTTTGATCATTATATTCTAGCGTACTCTTAACCTACCACAAGGATCAATACAATGGCCTATCGTACTGCCGACCTACCTTAATAAACTCTACTCATTAACCTGGAATATGAGTTTATTATAATTATAATTAATTAAGCTTACAAAATTCTGAACTGTTTATTTTTATTATTAGAAAAATAACTATTTACAATGGTTAGTACATGAATACATATATTCTTGGAATTTGTGTTAGTACGTCACAGTCTGGGCTACCGACCGTAGATCTTAGAACCCTGATTTAAATGTAAAAAGTAAATTCATAGAATTTTAAGCTAATTATTATTATTATTTATTTATTTATTTATCTGTATTAACTCAGTGCTTACAAAAAACCTAATACATACAAAAATAATATAAATAATATTCACAATAATTTAGACTGGACAAGAATTTGGCATAGTTCATCCTAAATGATCTTCCACTCCTACCCTGAAGAAGTAGTTTCTTCTGCTAACGGTACTGCCGCATAGGAATGCACCAGAATTAATAAACGATCCATATGTTCATATTTAAGTTAATTTTTGCCATATATTGAGGCATTTTTGTCGAAGAGGATACTAGCTCCCTCAACATCATGGTTAAGAAAGGGTTTGAGTGGAAGATCATATTTTATTGTGAACTCCGCCTGTATGAATGTTTTTATTTTTATTAATATGTTTATTGTGTATTATTCAAGAAAGGAGACCAAAGATAAATAAATAAATAATATCTGCTACTTGGATATGATGGCCACGGTTTTTCTTGAAATTCCTTAATTGTTGAAAGTTAGTACTCGGTAATGCCTATCCCTGGATTTTACTTTAGTTTTAATTGATGGGTGGACATGTGATTTCAAGAAAAGTTTATGGTCAAGTAGGATTCATAGATATTTGCAGGTGTGAGGAGGTGGCAGTTGATGGATTTATTTTTGGAAAAGATGGAGTAATAAATCAATTTTGTTTAATGCCATCTGTAGCAAGTTGGGGACAGTAGAAAGGGTGAAGGCATGTGCAATTAATGCGGTATCATACGCAAATAGGAGAGGATATATGGTAAGATCGAAGTGTGTTGAATTGAAAAAAAAATATATCAGGGCAATATAGGTTATAAAGTAAAAGATATAGTGGAGATCCTCGAGAAACACCTTTTTTTAATGGCAATGAAGTAGAAAGTGGTTTTCGGATTTTTATTTGTCAGGATCCATTAATAAGGATTTCATAATAGGACGAATTCAAATATTTTACCTATTACAGAAAACAGAGTAATGGGATTGTAGTTCGTAAAAAAGGGCAATCATTGTCGGGTTTAGAGATCCAAATGATTATGTTTTTCTTTCATTTACTATGTTACAATAGTTGTAAATTTTAAATATACTCTAGTGGACGCGTTTAAGCAGTTTTTTCATAATATGTCGAAGTATATTGTAATGGCCAAGAATTTTTTTATAATGGAACAATCAAAAGTAATGTTTTTTACTTATAATGTTATTAATTTAACATTTTTCTTCGTTTAAAATTCCAATTGTTTCTCTAATTATTTTCAACTATCCAGATTTTTTAATAAGAACTATTTTAATGATTTTTAAGTGCATTATGTAATTTTATTTATAGCTGATTTGTTGTTAATTTTAAATACCAGCAGTTAAAACAACTACTCTTAGTACTAAAGTATCGCCAGTTATTGAATTAAGTAACGGTTAGTTGTCGTTGCATATCTAAAATTACATTCAGCACTATGTAAAAATCTTTGTGGTGTACTTTTTACATTTTAATAATGCAAAACTACGGGGCAGGTACGCTCAGAATAATTAATTTTAATTATTACTCTTATTTTTATAATACTTCACCTGTAAATCAATATTTAATTTACATTATATTGTTTAATTATATTAGCTCTCTTAGAACCAACTGTAACTGGTCCAAAATAAAAAATTATAATTTGTAACTTCCTTTCCATGTCAATATGTTGGGCATTCCTCGACAATAAAATATCTTATAAAAGTAAAAAAATATTACTAAAGGATCGAAAAAATCAGTAGTATCCTCCTGAAAGTGTCTAATTCGTAAATAACATACCTTAAACGACTTCTCTGTATAGTCACCTCGCAAATTGAGGTATGTAATCGCAGCTTCTTTCATTTTTTCATCTCTTTCAAATTTATTTCTTTCCAAAAAGTCCTTGAGTTTTTTAATCAAATTATAATTTAAAAGAGCTAGGTCTGAACAACATGATGAATGGTAAGGAGTGTCCCATTTAATTTGTTGCACAACTTGTTGCATTATCGGAACCATATGAGGTCTGGCAATGTCATAGGGAAGAACGACGCCACTGAATAGCATATCTCATCATTGATTTTAAATCGCCCGCCGTAATTTATTCAAATTAGATTAGAGAGGGTTGTTTGGCTATAGACAGCCTTACAACACTGTCACCTGATTACATCTTTTGTACTACTACTATCATGTTCCCAGGAATTCAATTTCTTGTTAATTTCCTAGAAGCCCATGTCCAGATCTGTTCTGTTCGCCGTTTCCTCTGCCAATCCATGTAGTTTACCTATCTTGTGAAGATGGTACTTCACTAGGCAATGTCCTATAAGGAGACCAGTGACCA
This sequence comes from Ontholestes murinus, assembly GCA_963969525.1. NCBI lineage: Eukaryota > Metazoa > Arthropoda > Insecta > Coleoptera > Staphylinidae > Ontholestes > Ontholestes murinus. The sequence goes on along the minus strand of CAXAKX010000683.1, from coordinate 18,071 downwards.
GTCTTAATTTATTCAGTGTTGCACAATATGCTTAGGCTTGATGTCAGTGATCTCAGAAAATGGTTCCAATGGCTTTACCGCTGTGAGTTTTTCAAATTTGTTTAGTGAATGAGCATCATACCACTTCATTTTACTTGTAAAGTTTAGCATAGCAATCCCATGCTTCTTTTACCAATGACTTTGCGAGTAAAGAAAAAGCCTCCTTCAAAAGGACGTTCGAAATGTTCTGTAGTACGCGAAACTTTGTGTTCATCAATAAACATTAGTCCACTTCACGCAAATTTTCGTATAATGCAGAAAAATTTTGGAAAATTCAGAAATAACTATTTGTGAAACATTGCGGAAATGTTTAATGATCTTATTAATTGTGTTGCGCCGATCGTTCTTCACGAAATCTTTAATCCCCGATTGCTCGTCACGCTCCGCACTGTGCAAACAGGTACTACTTTCCGTTAATATATTGTATCGTATATAATATTTTATTCATTATTTATATGTATTTAAATTTTATAAGATATGCCTTTTTTCTATAATATAATTTACTGCCAAGTTATAATTGTACGTAGAAGGTACTAGAAATTGTCGTCGTTTCTAGGAAAATACTTTTATTACACGCATCGGTTACGGCCCCGAACTGACGTGCAGCAACGTTGATTCGGGTCAGTAGTCGGATGGGTGACCGGTACCATTCACCATTGGGATACAATTAATGGTGCTTTAGAGTGACGGGGGCGATCCTTTAAAGTAACAAGCTCATTTACACACACACAAATACACAAATGACACATGGCGGAAGGACCACGTGGTCGATAGCCTAACACTACTACTACTACTACTACTTTTATTAGCTTGTGTTCGGATTTTCACACGACATAAAAATATGCTCACGGGATTAGCAGCCAGCATGCATTCAAAACGTTACTGTGCAAGTTTGTAGTGCCTTATAAATTTTCAATGTTTTTTTTTTACACTCCGGCACATAAATAAAGACCGTGGTCCGCGAATTTCCGTTCGTCGCCGCTCCGCTATATAAATAATACAAATGAATTTTATGCGTGCAGAAATATAATGGGGAGCACATGCATAATTTATTTTAATTCCGGTAAAAAGTGGGAGCGCCGTTCCGGTCGCGGCGAAGATATTACTCAAGACATCATGTGGAAGTAATGTTCGCATTACATGGCAGACAACGGGCCGTGCGCTAAGGGCTGAGAGTTGCCCTTCCTTAAAAAGATAACACTTATAGTTTATTTTGGCAGCCTTCTGGCGACGCAAATGGAATTACGCCGGCAAGGGTAATAAATTGTCCCTTGGCGGCGGTTTTCGTTAAGTTATCACGCTCCCAAAGTCCGGACTTGATGTGGATTATGCTAAATTTCTACTTGGTAAATATTAAATGACTATCACCCCCAACGCAAAATTTTACTGGATAATAATGATATATGGCGCATTTATCAAGTTTTTAAAAATTATGATGCATGAAAAAATTCTGCACTTCAATTATTTAGGAAAACTGTCAGCCTTCTCGAAATTAATAATTTATTAAACGTAAAGTTATTAATTTGAAAATCTCACTGAAGGCGGAGAAAATTAACATTCATTCGATTCAGCTTTATAAAAATCATTTGTGCTTAACTCAATCCACTAACCCATTAATTCAATTTTTTTAATAGTTTTATAATTATCCTCTTGTAAAACTATTTAAAAAAATTGAATTAATGGGTTAGTGGATTGAGTCAAGCACAAATGATTTTTATAAAGCTGAATCGAATGAATGTTAATTTTCTCTGCCTTCGGTGAGATTTTCAAATTAATAACTTTCTTTACGTTTAATAAATTATTAATTCCATTTCAATTAATTTTATGAATTGTATTCTTGTGTGTAAAAAAACTGCTACAAACGTAAATAATTTCAAATTTATTTAGAATTATTCTGTTTCTCCATTTGGCATGACCTTTGGATCTTTAAACCAAAGAATTTCAACTGAAGATAAACTTTTTATCTAATTATATAAATAATTTCAAAATATAATAATTGTCACAAACATACGAGAACGTGAGCACTTCAGAAATTTTACTATATTGCGTACTTCAACCGGTCTAACTTCATCAAATTCTTAGAAAGAATTAATGTGGCCTTCCTGCTGGAAATTCATTAAAAAAATTAATCGAATCAGTATCAGACTGAGGCAGAGACGCTTGCAGGTGTTCCGCGATTGAACTAAAAAAATATTATAATTATTACTTATATCACAGTTATTATTATATTTAGTAATATTTCTTTTGATTAGAGACCAAAATGCCTTCGGATTATTATTGGACCCGTTAATAAAGGCCTCATTTGGAGTTATTCAGGCTGCTGTACTGCTTTTTATATTCAATACAGTTTGGATTTAGATTTGGTAGTTTAGTACTGGCTTTTCTTATCAGAGTAAGGCTTGTTCTCATGTTTCTTAAAGAATCATTATACCAAACTAAATGATTCCTTTTTGATGATTTAAGTGTCTTATCTTTTTTAATAAATGTCTCAAAGCAACAATTAAAAAAATGGATAGTACGATCATCCAGAAAATTTAGAGGAATATACAAACATTTAAAATAGTATAATCGAAACAATAAATAGAAGATATTTTACTTATTACATATAATAAGGTTATGTATATTTGAGGTTCTTCAATTACGTGCCATGAAAAAAAAAACTTTTCATAGGATTTAAGAACATTTTTTTTTAAATTAAATAAAATAAATAACCTTAGAATTCATATTTCACAAAGCAAATTTTTCAATTAATTATTTTACATCATCTCATAAAAGTATATCGTGAATATTTTTGCGGGATAAAGAACATTCAGCCGGGAGCGAAATTCAGTCCCATACATAAAATATAACCTCCGAGTATAAGGTAAAAGTCACGTTTTTTTTTTTTTCATCTCGACGGTAAAGGGCGGACATTTCCAGATCATTTCGCCCGTGTAAACATTTTACCTCCGGCCGTCGCACTGATCCTTAAAATCCATTGATGAGTTAGGCGTCATGAAGGAGAGATATCGGATCGACACCGCCAACAGAAACCGCAATTTCCTAAAGTGATTGGGCCGTATCGCTTCCAGAAATAGTTTTACGCGTCGGTGGTTCACAGCCCTCAATTTATTTTTTTATCGCGACAAATATGCCCCCAGTTGTGGGCGATAAGTCTCGCAAGGGCTGTGTTTTTGTCATTCATTGGGTGCATATAGAAAAAATGACTTCATTACATATTGCCGTCGTGAAATGTTTAGAGATCTGAGATGAGAAATACGAAATTATTTTTGAAATCTTCGAATTTTATTCTGAACTATGGTCTATAAATAAACTGCATTTTATATTGTGCAGTTATATTTATTATATATTAGTTAACAATTGAAAATTACCATGTAATGGTTAAAACCGTGTATGATAATATCCAAGGATATTTTATTAATCTACCTGATTCAAAATTGAATGCCTTAGGCATCAATTATATATTTATTTATTTTTACCATAAAAAACAACCCCAATTATTAAGATGGTGGTTTTTCGTAATACGTAGCGGTCAGAATAAGTCGAAGCACTTCAAATCTTTGATTGCCAGCGCATATCTGCAGTAATCTAGTAGGCTTCAGTAGACACTAAATTATTGACACCCTGCGCATTTCTTAATCTATTTTGCATCCCTTTTAAGTAATTATACAATAAAATAATTGAGTGCCCAAGAGGATCCGCTGGGTTCCATAGTGTCCTGATGTGGCATCATCGTGAAATGGTTCTGATATATGTTGAATCTCATCTTTGAGAACCACTGGTTGTATGTGTTCTTGCTCTCCTTGCGAATCGTACTAGTACAATGTGGCTTCTAGGTCATGGTCATCGATGCTCTTCCTCCAATCGTTATCCTTGAGCAAAAAGCTAGAAGTCTCTGATATCAATGGAAATATTCTATATTTCGCAGGGATACAGATCACTGTCATCACTGTAAGAGCTAATCATGGTACAGTCAACAAAGGATTTGATGATGGGTGGCAACAGTAATTTTCGATCCGTCGAAATTTCCTCAACGCCCAAATGATGTCCAATACCTCCTTTGATCTTTCTCTGCAGGGGTAAGCAAGCTTCTGGCGTATTGAATAGGATGTCCATCTACATCTCCCCCTGGCACAAAACTGCTTCGACTGCATATGCGTTATGTGCAAAATTTGGTATAAATCACAGATATCAAAGCACATTTGTAGGCTGAAGCCGAATGGCCTTGACTTTTTCTATGCCAGGTAAGAATCCATTTTTATCATACTGGGGCATAGTACATAGAACGGAAGAACAAGCTCGTTTCTCGATTGACGCGGCGGTAAGATCGTTTAAGTGTTGATAGATAGAACCTAATAAAATTATTAAGTAGTCCACGTACTTGAACCTGGATACAAAAAATGTAGAGTTTCACCTAAATTCTGAATAAATGCACCAATCATAGCTTAGCATACCCTCCCGCAGGTTATTCGGTTTTGAAATAATATTATCTCGTCGTTTAAACCTTTATTCACAAGTAAAATAACAAGAACTCCCGTTTTTATCGGATAATCATATGCACGAAAAATGTGTTGCTTAGCAATATTCTGAATCCTGTTGACAATAGTAAAAACCCAAGTTCGCAGCACGAGGGTTTTTATTGACAACAGGATGAGGGATTTTGCTTAAAAGAAACACATTTTGATTGCATGCCATTTTCCGATTAAAAACAAGAGGTCGAGTTATTTTTAGTAAGACAAATTCCAGAATAAACGATTATTATATGAGATTTATTTAATGTTACTAGAAAAATACAAATGAATATTGAACCGTTAATGTTACAAATACACACATATAACATACCCAGTTATACCGAGTATTAGTTGGTATATTGCTTTTAATAATTGCTTCAATCTCCTTTGATTTTAAACTGCCGAAACGTTTCATTATTCGAAAGAAATGAATGCACGTCGGAGATTCGATTGTACTGTCACTTTTGACAAATGCGAACCAACGACACCTACAATTACCCTACTGGGATTTTATCACCCTACAGGGATTTTATCACTTTTTTTATCACTTCTTCGTTTTTGTTTTATCGAGATAAACAAAGCTACTGTCATTTGAAGTACCACCATATTGCTTCTAACCTTGAATTTGACACATGAAGGAATTTGTCGAGATAAATAAAGCTGCTGTAATTTGAAGTGCCATAATATTGCCTCTAACCTTGAATTTGACACATGAGGGAATTTGTCAACCCTATACATATCTTTATTAATCTATTTATTTCACGCACTCCTCTTAATCTAATTTTATACGCCAACATGCAAATTATCCGTTAAATTATCGCCCTCAATAAACAAGAAATAATAAGTAGAAGGACAATAATAATTTAAAAAATGTATAGAACACAGGAATAGAAAGATACAGACAAATCATTGAGAAATAATAAAAGAATGGAAGAAAATAAAGAAATATACAGTCTGCGCAGCCGCCTTCCGTGTTCCGGTCGGAAGCGCTCCGCTAATATCCTCCGCCCATGTCCTCTTCGTCCTGGTCGTCCTGGTCATCTCCTTGGCAGTCCTGTTCTTTTCTCCTGCGACGAGGCGTCCTTTTTCTACGACTGCGATCCTCATCTGCGACGAAACGTCCTCTTCTCTTGGTCCTTTTCGTTCCTCTTTCTTCAGTGTGGTAACTTTTCTCCCGCTGCCCAATTTCTTCAACAATTTATAAAATGTCATTTGTGTTTAAGTGATTCTGTTTCTTTCCGCTGCACGCACAGATAACTCCACAAAAGCAAATCAATTTAGCTCAGCCCTAAAGTTTTAGTATTTCAATTGACCCCGCAAATACACTAAACCTTTTCCAAAATCTACTTTCGCGCCTAATTTTTTTCAAAACGTCGTATTTAGTTGGCTACTTAAGTGCACGAAGAGACTGCTGGTAGCGGTAGGAGCCGCGAAATTGTTCTACGCCGCCCTAATATGAACCAGATCCAATACGAACTCGAAGAGACTGTGCGGAGCGTTGCAGCTGGAAGGATGAAGAATTTCAACGGATGCGGTGAAGGTTTTAGTATCATCAGAGCACAGGTGTTCTGGGCCTGGAGAAGGAGGTCCTCAAGGCGGAGGCTAAATAGACGGCCAGAAGAAATTTCCATTCGGCTAGGTTCCAGTCGAATGGAAATTACACAAGGGGCGGAGGGCCTTGATTCCCCAGTTGGAGCCCTGGGTGAAGAGGAAAAGATGTAAGCTCAACCATCACTTAACATAGCTCCTATCCAAAAACGGGTGATTCGCGTCGGATAGGAATGCTATAGGCTTGGAACTGCCGGTGGTGTCCTGCCCCACGCGAGATAGGATATGGAGCAAAGTTGGTTGGCAGGTGGAGGTGAACTCACTTGTCAACCGAATGACAGAGAACGATAGGAGGCTGGGAGGCGGTATTAATCTTCACCAGGTCCACGCTGAATCTGAAGGAAGAGGATCTAGCGGAAGAGCGCTACCGAACCAAACGTGTGCTATATGTTGATTGTACAAAGGCGTTTATTATATTACTTGTGTCTTAAATTTAGGATACAAAATGTCTAATTGTAAATATGTTAATATGTATTGTATATATTGTAGGTGAACCAGAGGTGAGGGAGAACAGTAAGCCGCGCACGGTACGTCCCCGAGTATAAAAGTATCAAATACAGGGTGCGGCAAAACAAACAGTGCAGTTTGGAACGCCCAGTACATCCCGTGTGGTGGGGGTACCTACCTGGGAGGGATCTCATTGTGGCCGGGGGGTCGTGCCGTTTTTAGTCGTTACCATGGTTTGGTCTGGAGAACTCTCCCAAGAAATGTTGAACCGGACCCAGGAGAGGACAACTTTTTTCAGTAGTGACGAGGCCCACTTCCATCTCTGTGGAGGGGTGAATAAATAAAATTTTCGATACTGGGCTGTAATTAACCCAAGGCAACTTTACGAGAGACCACTTCACTCCCCAAAAGTCACCGTGTGGTGTGCGATTTCCAAATTTGGGGTGATTGGGCCTTATTTTTTTTTATAGAGATGTTAGAATTTTTTTTACCTCGTTTGGAAGAACTGATGGAGGAAGCAGATCTGGGAGACATATGGTTTCAGCAGGACGGGGCTACGGCACATACTGCTCGAGTTTCAATAACGAAACTGCGACCGGTGTTCCCTGGGCACCTTGTTTCTCTGAGAGGTGATGTGAAGTGGCCCGCACGCTCCCCTGATCTGAGCATTTACGGCTTCTTCCTGTGGGGCTACCTGAAGGAAAAGGTTTTTAGGCATCGACCTTGCACCTTGTAATAACTCAGGGATCGAATTCGGGAGGAAATCGCGGCTACACCCATCGAGATGTGCCAAAAAGCGGCAGAAAATTTCAGAAATCGCCTTCATCAATTTATCGCTGCTGGTGGTCATCATCTTTCTGAGGTCATCTTCAGGACTTAATGCATGAAACGGCATGATGTACCCATTAAGATAAAATAAACCCCATTTCGTTAAAATTGCGCCGTTTTTGTTTAAGAGCCCTTCAAAACTGCACTATCTGTTTTGCCGCACCCTGTATCATCTAGAGTGACTAACCATCACACATGAGATTTAGACTTATCTAACAGAATTTTAAGATTCCCTTTAGCAATCGATAATTTCATGTAACCTTTCTGCATATTCCTGAAAACTTCTAATAATAATAACGTCGATATACCGACAAGCATTTTTTTTTTATTTTTCATTCCTCTAAGAGTACCGAAGTACATGATGTCCAGTTTATGAGCGCTTTCTGGGAAATCTTCCATATTGATTTCGATTTGACGAAATCCAGAATAATAATAATAGAAAAATAAAATAATTATGTCTTAAAGATACATATTTATTAATGCAGTTCCTAAATTGGCCCAATTTGAGCAATATATGATAAAAACAATTTTTTTTGCTATTTCTCCTTAAATTTTTACAAATATTCATGAATGAATGTATCTAAAATTTCAATAAACCTTCCTAAAAATTGACTTTCTCCGTAAAAGACTTTTGTCATAACCAAGAAATCTGGTTTTAACGCGACTTTATAAAGAGTTTTTGTACTTTTAATAATTATTATAATCAAAACTTTTCCTAATTCAAACTATTCCACCGTTTAAGTTCTAAACAAAGTTTTAGCGCATATATTACACTATTTAATATTAAAGTAAGTTGTAAGAAAACTTCTTCTCATTATGAAACTTGAATGTAGGTGCATATTAAGTTTTAATGGAGTAATGATACTCCTGTGGAAAAATTTTCCAACAACGTAAATCTTTCGATATAGCTTGATAAATGATTAATACAGTTTGACATTAATGCTTTACTCAATTAGTCAATAGTTTATAGGTTAATGTTATTAGAGTAACTTTATTTGTACTATATATTTAATAAATATTACTTTTTAAAGTATCACAAATTAGATTTTAAAAAATATTACATATGTAAATATATACATTTTGAACTAAGAAAGGTTGTTTGGGCTTAAAGAAGTAGGCCAATGCATCAATAAATTATCTTGTTATTATCCTAAAGAAAAGAAGAAATTAAGGCTGTTATACGAGGGTCAACCGGGAAGTAGTACCCGGTTGGGAATATATAAAAAAAACTATTTTATATTAGCAAATATTAACGTTTTATTCGTAGAGAGCATAGCTACTTTAAACTACATCTCTAGTCTCCTCGCAAATTTAAGCATTTATCGTAAAGTGTGCTGAGTTTTTGTATTCCAGCTTCATATTCCTCCGCCGCCAGAATATTGAGATTCTTACCTCCCAAAAAGTCCTTGAGTTTTCCATCCAGATGGTAATCTGAGGAAACTAGATGTGGACTATAGGGTGGTTGGTTAAAAGTTCATGTAATACCGAACACGGCATCATGGGTGTTCTCTCTTTCTAAGCTGAAATTATAAGCACCGAAAATACGACTCATCCATAAGATTTTCTCCATACACATCCTTCAATTAACGATAAAAAGCACAAAGTCGGATATTTCTTGCGTTGAGACTTGAGACTGCACAACTGGCAGTGTTCCTTATTGACTTGAACATTATAAACCCCCACATAAACAGCACAATCAATACCAGCGAGATAAAACTTTGCACACATAAAGTTGAAATACAAGTGGACATGTTATATTCGCTAGCGCTTCGCACGGTGCAGACGGGTACTACTTTCCTACTATCCCTCGTATTTATAAACATATAAGTATATGTCAACACAGTCTTTACAAAATGATGTAACAAGACCATAAACGTATTCCAAATCGATGTAATTTCGTTTGAAGTCCCCATTGTTATTTATTTTGCTAAAATAAATTTTGCTTGCATACGCGAAACTTTATTAAAAAGCAAACGAATTAATGCGGCAAATATTCAAGTATTTGTATTTACTACGTGCACTTTTATTATACGCAGATAGACGAATACATTTACCGCAGGCGGATGTAAAATGTTGACACGTTTCTCCCTCTTGGCATACATGCCCCTTACAAACATTTAATTAGTGCTATAAACAGATGACAGTGCGGGCCTGGAAAGTAAAGCGATGGCAGTTTTACGTAACAGTGTATAACCTTTCGTTTAATTAACTGCAGAAATGTGCGCTGGTTCGGTGGGTAAATTATGAAGTATTTTAATGATTTCAGTTAAAAATAATTTCATCTCTTTGAAATATACTTTACTATGGTTCTGCAAAAATTCTTTTATAAAAACTGAAACACTAGCAAACGTTTTAATCACAACAATCTAATTAAATTAAATATGTTGGATTGATAAGGCTTTTACTTGGTGAAATTATATATGTGATAAATAAAACACTTAATAATCATTAATCATCTGCCTGATGAAGCCACTATAGAGCGAATCAATTGTCGCAATGCATCGACTAATTCTAAAACCCGAAGAGTTTTATTTATCACCTATAAATGAAATATATTTTGAAACCACTACTGTTAGCATAAAAATATCACACAGCTATAAAAATGTTGTTAATCATCAATCAATCAATTAGTACACCCTTTCCAAAAAATCTATTACTAGTTTTTACTTTTTAACTTAATTACTTTCTTATCCCAAGGATCCCTAAATTGGACAGAGTACAAATGTGAGCTGAGGTTACTAACTAGTTCGTAGTTGTCAATATTTATTAGTGTTAAATTTACAAGCATAGTGTCCTTTTTAATTATTCAATATATATTCTTAAAATTAGTTCGCATTTATTCTGCTTTTATTATTAAAAGCAAATAGACGTATCGATTATTATTGGGAGTGGGGGGCGAACACGGGGCATGAGATTGAGAAATGTATTCTATTACGTGCCCCGAAATTAAATCGGTACAATGATAAATTATATTTTCTTCTTCTCACCTGAGACACGTTACTGCGAAAGCGTTCATTTGCTATCGCCCGTGATTTATGGCGGCGTTCCGCGACAACAACGAGAAAAAAATGAGACCGAGATATCGGCCGATTTGGAATTTATTCGGCAGAGAAGATGGAAATGCGAAACGAAAGCCCGCGAGGATAACACCGGAATCCTGAACGTTGCCAAGCAGGACGTCTAATATAATCCGTGAAATTGTGCGTGCCTTCGAAAGGGATTACTTCTTATCATAGTTATCTCAGATCTAATAAAAAAAGTCCAATTACCTGTCGAAGCGATATACGTGTACAGAAGAAAACAATAATGAAATAGTAATAATATTCCTATTCCTATTTATTGGAGTAAATAGTTCTTTTTTAAATTAAATATGATGACTTAAGTTATTAATATTCTGGAAAATGGAAGTTTCTTTATTTACAAGTCAATATTGAACTGATTTTCATAGTCTTAGTAAATTTAAATCCGTTAATGTTTTTATTGGTTTCGCTTAATCTCTATGTAGGCACGTAAGTCTATGAACTATTTAGCAACACTATGTAAAAAAATGTAGAAAAATCTAAACAGTGTTGGAAAAATGTGAAATTATGCGGAGGAACATTGAGATGCAATGCTGAACTCTCTAATCTTTTTGTGCACATACCTTCTGTTGTATGTTGGGCTGTCGTAGGCAGCATTAAAAACAGCGTTGTCAAATAGAATAATAGCAGTGACGTTTTGTAATTTAGAAGTTCACTAATAAAGTTTCCAGTTATCCAGTTTTATACATTCGTTATTACCTCAAACAGAACTCACACACTTAACCATACTACATTTCTGACGACAAGGATATTTGAGACGTAATAGACGAAACGGTGTCAACATATCTGCAACAAGCAGTGGAAAGGTGAACAGTGTAAGACAACACAAAAACATTGAACAGTTTAACAGTGCAAATGGAAACATCAACATTGAAGAACTTAAATTTTGAAAAATTTTCACCAGAGAGGGAAGAATGGGATTATTATATCCAGAGTTTTGAAGTTGAGTTAACATTGCATTGTAACCTTCACAGACAACGAAAAAAGAAACGTCCTTCTAACAAAGGTGGGATCTGATTCATTTAAATTATTGGTTGACAATTTTAAACCGGACAGCATATTGACAAAAACTTAGCACGAAATAAAAGCAGTTTTAAGTGAACATTTTGGAAAAAAACATCGTACGTTCTTGCGGACAGAATGCAATTTACGCTTCGCATGCGACATCAACATGAGTCAAATGTGATTTCAAAACAACTTTAAATGAACGTTTACGAGATCAGGTAGTGATGGGATTAAACAATAATTCGTGGCAACAAGAAATAATTCGTCAACATCAAACAAACGATGCTATACTAGCAGAAGTTGAGGCATCAGCTCTTAAACTGGAACAAGCAGAAGTGCAATCAAAGCGACTAACACTGCTAACAAATACACAACTGAGTCCTAACACGAATCGCGTACAAAAGCATAACAAAAACTATCAACAACAACAGTTTACACAGAAAAGTATTTCCCAAAATCGTACAAAATGTATGTTTTGCGGCAACGAACGACATCCAAACAAAAAAGATTGTCCTGCGAATGGAAAGAAGTTCCAACGCGTGTGGACGATTAAATTATTTTGCAAATGTATGTATCGCGACCGGACGTGGAACTCAAATCGGACATTCAAACGTACAAAAGAAAAACACTAAACAAAGACAGTTTAAATCAAATAACACAAGGTGTGTGCATGAAAATAATACAGACGTGAACGGTACGGATTCATCAACAAACACAACAAGCAATAGGTGTATAGGTACTACTTTCAGTTAAATTAAATGGAAAGAATATCGACATGCTGTACGATCTAGCATACAGCATATTCAGTAATGGCAGACGACTATGGACACAAATTGTTTCACCAAAATTGAAACCTATTTTATACACAGATATTGAAATAATAACCCTTGGTATAACTGAAGTTAACATTGAAGCATTTAACAAAAATCAAGTACTAAAGGTGTATGTAGTTGATGGGAACGATTTTCCATTGTTTGGTTTAGAATGGTGTCTAAAATTTAAATTGCCAATGCCAACAGGAGCAAAAAGAAGCCATACTAATGAAAATAGGATAAAAACGGAATAAGTAGACGATGCAGAGATCCAAAAAATTCTCAAAAATCATCAAGAACATTTTAATGGAAAGCTAGGTTCAATAAACGGACACAGTGTAAAGATTCATATTGACCCACAGGTAACACCTAAGGCTTTTCGACCTCGACCGGTACCTATCGCATTACAGGAACAAGTAGAAGCAGAACTCAAACGTTTACAAACAGTGGGTATTCTCAAACCAGTAGACATGATAACTCAGAGTGTAGAATGGGCAACACCCATTGTAATAGCGGTTAAGTCAAATGGCAATGTACGAATTTGTGGCGATTTTCGTGTAACTATCAACCCACATGTACAACGAGACGATTACCCGATTCCTCGTTTTGAAGACATAATGTCTAAACTAGCAGGTGGTCAACAATTTACAAAAATAGATCTACAAGATGCTTACTTACAACTCAACGTACAGCCAGAATCGAGAAAGTACTTGGTCATATCAACACATAAGGGATATTTCAGTTACAAAAGGTTACCTTTTGGAATATCTTTTGCTCCATCATTCTTTGAAAGAAACAATGGATATTATACTTATCTTGGTGATATTCTCATCACAACTCCAAATATAACAGAACACATGCATCGAGTACAAAAGTATTAAAACTAATATAAAATGTATTAAAATCCTTTAGTTCGTTGTAGAAAATTAATACATTTTATATTTAATTATGCTCCAAGTGGGCATTTTTCTTTAATCCCGAACGTAATGATTTCTGTAGAATTCACTAATCCACCTTAGGTATAAATTCAGACCTTCAGTCGATTATATTTCATTCTTGTGTCAGTTGCCGTACATATCTGAGTAAGTTATTTATATTTCATTATATTTATTATCATATTTCATTATAGTTATTTTAGTAAGTGTTTTTATTTGTATTTAAAATCAATTTTATAATAAAGCTGTACTGAAGAGAGCGAAAGTTCGAAACACGTGTCTGCAGATGATTATAAACTTGAATGCTAGATTTTTTAATTACTTTTGCTAATTTAATTTAATGAAATCAGTTTAAAATTCATTTTTCATAATTTTTCATGTTATAGTTACATTTAAACAATCTAAAGTACATTTTATCATTTATTAGTTTATTCAACAGAAATAATTTCATTCAAATTAGTGTTGCTTTGATAGTTGTACTATTTGTAACACGCAAATTAATTTGTATTATTCAATGTCTGTCGAAGTATTAGCTAGAGAAGTAGTTGTTTCAAATTAATTTGTTTTGTAGTCTTAGTAAGACTCATTGTTGTAGATTCACGAAATGTTTTCGTATTTTAAATTTAATATTCCCAATGTTTCTGCACCACTATTACCCAATTAAAAATTTAACTTTCACTTTTCCATGTTGCTTTTTAAATGAACGTAGCCAACGTGACTTTATATAAAATGCCAAATCTCAGTGATGGGAGTAGATGGAAGGTAAAACATTCACCCACCATCATTCATTCTCAGATCTCGCTGCGCTAAAGATTTTTTTGACATAGCGTATTACATTCAGTCATGACATTGTTTGTTTTTTAATGAAAGATTGAGAGGTTCACTAAGAAGCTCCCAATATTATTATTATTATCTGAGCAATATATGTATATTTTGTTTTTGTAGTTAATAATAAACTTGCAAATTGTAAAGTAGACTTCATATCTATTTAAAGTCACAATATTTGTTATGTTAATAAATAACATTGTATATTTTACAATTATTTTTAGTAATACATTTCTGTGTTAATATTTAGACGGCATTCAAGAAAAATATGGTTTAAATCTCCTTCCTGGGCACAATCACAGAGAGGGTATTCTTTCAAACCAATTCTATGAAGGTGTTTTGGAAATTGTCCATGGTTCATTTTAATTCTTGTATTTACAGTAGATAACAGCGTAGGAAATCAAATTTAAAGATATAAGTTAGATAAAATAATTTGTTTTCGGTTTTTGTAAAAAGATCTCTATATTTTCTTCATTTAATGTTTTGTTGATGATATTGCTAAATATATCCTGTGTTGGAACTTCAACATTATTTTTCAATAGTGTTTCTCATTGCCAAGGATTTGTGAGGTTCCCTTTACCCACAGAAACTGAACTGAATTTAACCTTGTCAGAGACGACATGATATGCTTTATTTTATTAATATGATTATTTGAGTAGATGGTTTTAGAATTAAAAGAGGATATCGCTTATACTGAATACTTGTTGCGCTACTTTCTTGATGGAACCATATTTTCAAATTGGGTAAAGTAGAACACTTGTTTTGTTCCATAATTTTATTTTCAGTTGCCTGACACGTGTTTCGATCGGTTAGGATCATTTTCAAAGTTAAACTAATTTAATATAATGAAATGTTACAATATATATACAGGTAAGGCATGTTAATGGGGTGAAATTACGGCACTAATGATGTTGTCGGTGTTAATGATCTCGTGCTGGTTATTCAATAAGTAATCTCCGTTGGTAATGGCCCGTTAAATCTCTAATCCCTCTAATAAAGTCAGCTTACGACTTTTTCTGCAAATATGTATCGGTTTGATATCCCCCATGTGGTGTCCTGTGTCTATGCAATGGTCCGCTAATCCTGTGGTTGTTGATCCGTTAGTTACTGCTTTTCTGTGTTCCCGCAGCCTTATTTCAAAATTTCTTCCCGTTTGTCCTATGTATTTGCCGTCACAATTTACACAATTGATTCTGTACACCCCTGACTTTTTAGAAATATCTTTTGTTTCTATTTTGTTATTAATTATTTTGTGGCCTAAATTTGTTCAGTTGACTTCTATTGCGTTTACGTTATGTGATCTTAGCTGTTTTCTAATTTTGTTACTAGTATTGTTTACAAATGGTATTGTTGCAAATATATTTTTATCTTTTTCCTCGCCTGGACTGTAAAGTAGATGTTTCTTTAGTATCCTCTTCTTCCTTTTAATAATTCTGAAGACTGTGTTCTTATTATACCCGTTGTTATTAGCAATTTGTATTATTGTATGTAGTTCTTTTATAAAGTCATTCTCATTCATTGGTATTGATAAGAGGCGGTGAATATAGGAATTTAATGCTGCTCGTTTGATTTGTTCGGACTGGAATGAGTCGTTCGGTATAATAGTGTCTGTTTTGGTTGGTTTTCTATATATTGCATAGTGGAGTTTATTGTTGTTGATAGTTATCATGAGGTCTAGGAAGTTGATCTTGCCATTTTCCTCTTTCTCCATTGTAAACTGTATATGTTTGTTGATGTTATTCATTGATTTTAGGAATGTGTCTAGTTGTCGATGCGAGCCACCCCATATACAAAACACGTCATCCACATATCGACACCAGTGGATGATATTGTTCCTCAATGGATTGCTGTTGTTAAGCAATTCTTCCTCAAACGACTTCATAAAAATTTCTGCGAACAATGGCGATGTCGGGGAACCCATAGGAAGACCATCTTTTTACTTTCCCTATATACGAAGTATATATAGGGGAAGTATTGTGATCGTGATTTTTTTTTGAAAATTTTTTTTTGTGGAAATATCCGTTTTGAGGTCCCCTGAGTCCATTAAACTAATTTCTGGGAAAAATTTTTTTGTGTCTGCGTGTGTGTCTGTCTGTCTGTCTGTCTGTCTGTCTGTCCGTGGGTGCTGTATCTCAAAAACGACTAATCCGATTAAGATGAAACTTTAAACGTAAGGTTTTATCGTTAGAAACTGGAACTGAAAAGCTTTTGGTAAACATTCATAAACCGGAAGTGGGTGTTTACTTGAAGCGTTTTTTGTTTTTTTCCGATATTTTTTTTAATATGAAAAATATTACAAAACTTTTCAAACAAAAGTTAAAGAGAATGAGAAACTGAACAAATTTTGTTAAAATATATTTTTCATAAAATTCTTAACTTTCGAGAAAAAAAATAAAAATTGAAATTTTTGACATTTTTTGCCAATTGCTAATAAACTATTGAAGCAACATGAAAGTTATATAACAAATAATTGTAGAGAATTCACAATTGAATAAATTATTAAGAATAACCTTTTTGCATAAACCGCATAGTTTTCGAGTAAAATATAGGGAAAGTACTATGATGGCCACATCACCATTTTTGTATGTAAAATTTATCGTTGAAGCGGAAATAATTTTGTTCTAAGCATGTTGCAATGGTATTGTAGATCTCAGATTCTTGTGGACAATGTTGTTGTATTGTATTTCTAATGATATCTTTTAATTCCGGGACTGGTATTGAGGGGAATAAACTTTTGACGTCAAATGAGACCAGAATTACCTTTCTGTTCAACATGAGGTGTTTTGTTGTGTTGACGATTCTACCGAGTTTTTTATGGAGTGTTCTGATCTGCATGGTATCAATTGTGGAAGTTTGTTATTTATATACGAGCAAACTTTATATGTTGGAGCTTGACAGTATGATACCACTGGTCGGATGGGTATATTCTCCTTATGAAATTTGGGCAAGCCGTACAGAATGGGAGCCCTCGGATTCATTTCTTTTAATTTAAATTTCTCCTGTTCTGGTATATTTGACGCCTGTTTGATTACCCCTATAATTTGTTTTTGGAAGCTTGGGATCGGATCTTTGTTGACTACTTGAAAGTTGTTCTCGGTTAGGAATAATTCTACTTTTTCTATGTAGTCCATTTTGTTGAGTATCGTAATTGTATTGCCCTTGACCGCTTTGCATATTATTAGGTTGTCATCACTATACTTCTGTTTTATTTGTTTGATGGTATCTTCGTCCTTGTTTTTTGCTGTCTTAAATTTATACACTTTCTTACGATCTTGAATTATGATATTGGAAAATGGTATTTTGTCGATTTTATTCGTTACACCAGCTTTAGTTATAGCGATTTCTGTGTCTACCGCAAGCTCTTCGAGAATAGTTGGTGTAGGGGAATATTTTAGTCCTTTTTCCATTAACCTGATTTCCTGTATATTGAATGTTGTGTCGGAATAGTTTTTGAGTCTTGGGTAAAAAACATGGGTTGTAGTTATAGGTTGTATTCGTTGTTTATTACTGGATTCTTTCAGTTTATCTAGTTTTTTCTTTTGAGTAGTGTAGTGTTGGTGTGAACATTCGTTGACGTGTTCGATGGTGTCGGATAGAAAACAATCCAAAGTAATATTATCTAGTCGTTTTGTAAGATCCATATGCATAACTTTCAGGTGTTCGCCTAGGTAAAACCGCCTTGTGTACCATTTTCTATTTTCCAATTCAATCCAATGGGTGGTTGCTTTTGTTACTGCTCGTTGTGCTTACATTGATTTATTGCAGCACTAAATTTTCATGTACTTAGGTGTTATTTTGTATTTAAGACACTGTTTGTTAAAATATATATGATTTGAACATTTCTTCATCTTCAACTTAGTTTTTCTATATAGAAGTCAACAGAACAAATTTAGGCCACAAAATAATTAATAACAAAATAGAAACAAAAGATATTTCTAAAAAGTCAGGGGTGTACAGAATCAATTGTGTAAATTGTGACGG